>NW_019104569.1:601211-612928 GCF_001995035.1 Momordica charantia
TGGACCTCGTGGCCCTTTACCCTTAAGCCACGCCGACCTGGTGGACGACCTTGAAGCTCGGATTGGGGGACATCCGACGTGAAGATGCAGTTCAGAATGGAACCGTTAAGCTCCGGGGTGAAGGACCAGGTGTCACGCATCTCGGCTGCATGCTTGGATCGCTCTCTCAGAAGAGCATCCAAGTTCGTGAGCGATCCAGGGTCCGTGCTGCAACGGACAATTGACCACGCTGTCGAGGTAAGATCTACTTATAAACTTTGCTTTATTTTCCTAACTTGTGACTTGGTCTGACATGTGTTTGCCTTTTGTGCTCTACAGGCGTTCACTGCCTCCATCCATTCAGCAATCATGATCAAGGCCGAGCTGGATGGAAGGGAGGCCTTGACAGCGAAAGAGAGGGAGAATTCTTCTGCTGCCTTGAAGGCTGCCACTACGCTCAAAGGCGAGCTGCTGAAGGCTCGGAGCGAGGTGGAGACATTCTGAGGGCCAAGGTTGAAGCCAAGGCCGAGCTGCTGAAGAGGGAAGATGAGAGGCATAAGGCCCATCTCCGAGCTGCCCACGCCATCACTAAAAGGCTGGAGAAGGAAAAGTTCCAACTCCTTAAGGAGAAGGACGAAATGCTCCAGGCCCTCGAAGGGAAGGACGCTACAATTGGGCGTCTCACTGCTGAGCTTAAGGCGGAGAAGGAACGCCTTGCCAACGGAGCTTTTCTTGAAGCAGCCTTCAGGCAACACCCAAATTTTGATGGGTTTGCCAAGGACTTCAGCGATGCAGGCTTCAAGTTTCTGATGAAGGGCATTGCTGCTGACATGCCCCACCTTCAGGTCGACCTCGGCGATCTGAAGAAGAGGTATGCTGAGAAATGGGCTTCTGGGCCCAACGGCACTCCAGGTTCTGCATCCCTGGTGGACAAGTACGTCAGAGATCTGGACTCTGACTACTCCGACCTGGACGAAGACGAAGCCCCTAGTCAGGAGCCTAACGAGGTCAGCACTACCCAAGAGGGAACTCCTTCTCAGTAGGACGGATCTCAGGAGGTCAACCTTCTGGGTTCTCAAGGCGAGCTATCTTCTCACCTCGGGAGCAGTTGAGATTCCTTGTAGATTTTGTTGTTGTTGCTTCTTTTATTATTTCTTTTGTAAGTCTTTGGGCAGAGCTGCAAGGTATACAAGCCTTGGCTCTGTCCTTTAATCAATGAAATCTTAATTTCTCCACTTCTGTACATCGAGTACTTCTATACATCGAGCTCTGACTGTTCTTTCATTGCTTTTTCCTTAGACTTTTGAACTTGCTTTTGTAAACTTGAATTCCTATATGAATAATTTCATCTCGCACCTCTAACTCGTAAGCTTAAAGGATTGAGTTTGGGAGGAACTCTTTCCACATCGCCCCTTTTACTTACGTTTAAGGTTTGAATTTGAGAGTTTCCTTCACTGGTTTTTAATATTTCTCGTCGAACTCGGAAGCCCAAAAGATAATGTTAAGTAATTTGAACTTTCTACATCGCACCTTTAACTTTAAACGTTCAAAGGATTGAATTTTGAGTCCATAATTAATATTCCATAATTAATACTCATGTCGCACCTCGAACCCGTGGGTTTAGAGGATTGAATTTAAGTCTTATGGGAGTCCGCGACCCCCATTTAATTTCTAATCGAACTCGGAGTCATGAAATTAAATAACTCCATTTATTAACAGTTCCGCCCCTTTAAAATTTTTACAAGTCCATTTTAGGACCATTTTGACATTTTAAGGGTAATAGCGCTTCAGGTGCTCTGCGTTCCATGGATGCGCAAGCACGTTTCCTTCCAGATCGGCCAACATATACGTTCCAGGTCGGACTATGCCTTTAACCTCGAACGGTCCCTCCCAACTTGGGTCAAGGGTGCCCACATGACTCTGAATCTTCCTTAAGACCAAATGTCCAACCTGGAAGCTTCGAGGTCGAACTCGGACGTTATAATGTCTGGCCATTCTGTTCTGATACTCTGCTAAGCGCGGCTGAGCCATTTCCCTTTTCCCTTCTAATAAATCTAGGTTAAGGAGTAGATCTTCCTCGTTCCTTGTTGGTTCGTACTGCTCTACCCTGTCTGTTGGTATGCCGATCTCTACAGGAACAACAGCTTCGGAGCCAAAGGCTAGCGAGAACGGAGTTTCGTCAGTTGACTCTCTCGGGGTGGTTCGATATGACCATAACACTTCGGGTAGCTCCTCGGCCCATCTTCCCTTTCTGGAGTCCAGTCTCAGCTTGAGTCCTCGTTTTATAATTTTATTTATTGCTTCGACCTGCCCGTTTGCTTTCAGATGAGCAGGGGACAAACTGAGATGACTTATTCCTAATTTTCTGCAAAAGTCCTTAAACTTTGCATTGTCGAATTGCTTTCCGTTGTCTGTCACAATGGCGTTTGGTATACCAAACCGGCACACAATGTTTTTCTATATGAACGACGTGACTTTGGGCTCCGTAATGTGAGTGAGCGCCTCGGCCTCGGCCCACTTGGTAAAGTAGTGCACAGCGACAACGACAAACTTGGTTTGCCCTTTCCCAGAGGAAAATGACCTATGATATCTACTCCCCATTGCGCGAATGGCCACGAGGCCGAGATGAGGGTAAGCAGTTCGGGAGGTTGATGGATAATATTTGCGAAGCGCTGGCAGTTGTCACATGTTCTCACAAATTGCTTTGCATCCTGCTCGACAGTGGGCCAATAGTACCCTTGTCGAACCACCTTGGCCGTCAACGACCTGGCGCCAGAGTGGTTTCCACACACTTCTTCATGGATTTCCCTAAGAACGTAAAGGTCTTCTTCGGGAGTCACACACTTAAGCAGAGGCAGTAAGAAACCACGTCTGTACAGCGCTCCGTCTCGGAGTACGAACCGAGCTGCTTTCCGTGCCATCTTCTTTTGCTCCTTCAGGTCTTGCGGCGGATTTCCTTTGATGAACTCCATTATTGGATCCATCCACGAGGGCGATGGAGTGTCAATCTCCACCACGTCTGGATCCAAGATTTAAGGGTTGTCTAAGATCTCCATTGGGACTGACCTGGCCAGGCCGGTCTCATATGCTGATGCCAATTTGGCCAAGGCATCAGCATTGGAATTTTCTGATCTTAGAACTTGACTCACCTTGTAGGTCTCAAACTGGGCGAGGTGCGATCTGACCTTGCTTAGATATTTTTCCATTCGGGGGTCTTTTGTTTGGTACTCCTCCTTAATCTAATTTACGATTAACTGGGAGTCACTGAAGACCTTGATGTGGACGGCCCCAGTCCTTTGGCAACGCGCAGGCCTGCTAGAAGCGCTTCATACTCGACCTTGTTGTTTGAGGTCCGAAAATTGAACCGTAGAGCATACTCAAATCGCTCGCCGCCTGGTGCGAGTAAGAGGATTCCGGCCCCGCACCCTTTCTCATTAGAGGATCCATCAACGTAGATCGTCCATGGAAGGTCGGACCTGGCCAACTGAGGTGGTGGGGTGAGCTCTGCGAATCGGCCACCGCTTGCCTTTTCAGCGCAGTTCTTGGCTTGAACTGGATTTCGTACTCGCTTAGCTCCATTGCCCACTTTATCAGGCGTCCCGATGTTTTCGGCTTGTGGAAGATGTTCTTTAGGGGCAAGTTGGTAAGTACCACGACAGTATGTGCTTGGAAGTACGGCCTAAGCCTTCGGGCCGAGGTGACTAAAGCGAGGGCCAGTTTTTCCATTTGAGGATATCTGGTCTCGACTTCTGTCATAGCTTTGCTCGTGTAATAAATGGGACTCTGGCGTACTCTTTCTTGCTTGATTAGGGCCAAACTGACGGCGCTATCTGACACTGCCAGGTACAAGTGGAGCTTGTCTCCTAGCAGGGGCTTGGTGAGTAGGGGTGCCGAACAGAGATAGTTCTTCAACTGCTCCAGTGCTTGCTCGCACTCTGCCGTCCATTCGAACGGTCTCTTTTTCCTCAGAACTTTGAATAAAGGAAGGCACTTGTCAGTCGACCTTGAAACAAACCTGTTCAATGCTGCAATCCTTCCATTGAGGCTTTGAAGCTGTTTCAAAGTTTTGGGCGCTTCCATCTCGAGCACGACCTTTATCTTCTCTGGGTTAGCTTCGATCCCTCGGTTGTTTACCATGAACCCAAGGAACTTTCCTGAGGAGACTCCAAAGGCAAACTTGGTCGGATTGAGCTTCATTTGGTACTTGCGTAGTACTTCAAAGGCTTCGGTCAGATCGAAAAGATGCGACTTTGACTGCTTGCTCTTGACAAGCATGTCGTCCACATATACTTCCATATTCCAACCGATCTGCTTGGCAAACATTTTGTTCACAATCCTTTGGTAGGTCGCACCTGCATTCTTTAGGCCAAAAGACATTACCTTGTAGCAGTACAAACCTTGGTTTGTTATGAACGCGATATGATCTTGGTCTTGCAAGTGCATTTTGATTTGGTTGTATCCGGAGTAGGCATCGATAAAGGTGAGCAGCTCGTGACCGGCCGTTGCGTCCACGAGCTGGTCGATTCTTGGCAGGGGGAAGTAGTCTTTTGGGCATGCCTTATTTAGATTTGTGAAGTCTACGCACATTCTCCACTTCCCGTTCGCTTTTTTAACTAATACAACATTAGAGAGCCACTCGGGATACATAATTTCTCTTATATACTCAGCTTTCAATAGCTTGTTCACTTCTTCAACAATTACATCACTCCTCTCCTTATTTACAGGTCTTCTTTTATGCTTTATAGGTCGAAATGATGGGTCTATGTTGAGGCGATGCACCATGATCTTTGGATCGATGCCTGGCATGTCCTCGTGGGACCATGCAAAGACGTCTGAGTTGGACCTAAGGAAGTTAATCAGCTCTTCTCTGTCAGTGGCCCCCAGCTTGGTTCCTATGCTTACTTGTTTTTCAGGACTAAATAAAGGAACAAGCTCGAGCTCCTCTGTTGGTGGGGAGAACTGCCTTTTGCCTTCCCTAGGTAGGTCGTCTTGATTGGTTTGCTTTTCCAGGGCACATACTGATGACCCTTTAAGCGCGGATGCATAACACTCCCTTGAAGTCTTTTGCTCACCTCGCACCGTACCCACTCCATTAGGGGTTGAGTACTTTAGGACTTGATGCAGTGTGGAGGGGACGGCCCGGAATGAGTGGATGACGGGTCTCTCGAAGATGGCGTTGTAGGTCGACTTGCCGTCGATCACCACGAACTCGGCCATCTGCGTTTGTAACGCCCCCCGTTACTCAGGTTAGTTTATCTCGAGTCCCCGGGCCTCTTTTCTTAGAAATTTCTTTTTATTTAATTTCATTGTTCATTTCATTTTATTTCGAGCTGTTGTGGTAATTGTTATGAGAGTTGAAGTGTACTTTCGTGTCCAATTATTGTGTAACGAGGAAATTGTTTTCTCTATAATTTTCTGGTCCGTTGGGCCCAAATTAAGTATCTAAGTAAGTGGCCCTTTCTTGTTTTAAAACAAGAGGGAAAGAGAAAAGGGCCTAGCCCAACTGGGTCCCTTCTTGTTAAAACAAAAGGAAGGTAAGAGGAAACCCTAGCCCCTAACAACCTTTCCCCTTTCGTGAACCTCTTCTTCCCTCCCCGTTTTAGTTTTCGTTTTCTTTCTTCTACCGGCGCCTCAACCCTCCCCGAAACACTCAACGGACAGCGANTCCAAGGGCAGTCTCAGCGTTGAAGGCAAGGCGCCTTTTACAGAATGGTGCCTGGGGATATCTGGCCAGTGTCGTCGACATTAGTGTGACTCCACTGAGCATCGACTCCGTCCACGTGGTCAAAGAGTTTCTAGATGTGTTCCCTGAAGACCTCCCGGGGCTACCTCCTGTCCACGAACTGGACTTTTGCATCGATTTATTGCCCGGGACAGCCCCTATCTCGAAGGCACCGTACCGCATGGCTCCAGCGGAACTTAAGGAGCTCAAGGCTCAGCTAGAAGAGCTCTTAGACGAGGGCTTCATTCGCCCAAGCGTATCTCCTTGGGGTGCTCCAGTGCTTTTTGTGAAAAAGAAGGACGGATCTATGCGACTTTACGTCGATTACCGAGAGTTGAACAAGGTGACAACGAAGAATAGATACCCCCTTCCTCGCATTGACGACCTCTTTGACCAACTAAAAGGAGCAATGGTGTTCTCGAAGATAGACCTACGATCAGGGTACCACCAGTTGAGAATTAAGGACGCCGACATACCAAAGACAGCCTTCAGGACCAGGTATGGGCATTTTGAGTTTACTGTAATGTCCTTCGAACTCACTAATGCCCCTGCGGCATTCATGGATCTTATGAATCGGGTTTTTAAGGAATTTTTGGACCTGTTTGTGATCGTATTTATCGACGATATTTTAATTTACTCCAAGACAGAAGAACAGCACGAAGGACATCTGCGATGGGTCCTTACCGCCTTGAGGGGGAATAGCTTGTATGCGAAGTTCTCAAAATGCGAGTTTTGGTTGGATAAGGTGGCCTTCCTTGGCCACATAGTCACCAGGGAAGGTATTGCCGTGGACCCGGCCAAAGTAGAGGCGGTCAGTGGTTGGCCAAGGCCTCGCACAGTGACCGAAATCCGCAGTTGTCTCGGGCTAGCTGGCTATTACAGGAGGTTCGTCCAAGATTTCTCCCGGTTGGCAGCGCCCTTGACTCAGTTGACCCGTAAGAATGCCACATTCGCTTGGAGCGATGGGTGCGAGAAGAGTTTTCAGGAACTAAAGAAGCGTTTGGTCACGGCCCCGGTACTAACGGTACCAGATGGGACGAGAGGTCTAGTGGTGTACAGTAATGCTTCGCGAAGAGGTTTGGGTTGCGTTCTGATGCAACATGGGAAAACTCAGTCCAAGATTTATTGGTCCTTTTGAGATCTTGGAGCGCATTGGCCCAGTCGCTTACCGGTTGGCCTTGCCATCGTCGTTGAGTGCAGTGCATAACGTGTTCCATGTGTCCATGCTGAGGAAGTATGTCCATGACCCTTCACACGTCTTGGATTATGAACCACTGCAGGTGGATGAAACCTTGTGTTATAAGGAAGTACCCATTGAGATCGTAGCAAGAGAGACCAAGGTGCTGCGGAATCGGGCAATTGACTTGGTGAAGGTCTTGTGGAGAAATCACCTATTGGAGGAAGCCACCTGGGAAAGGGAGGACGAAATTAGAGCCCGGTACCCTGAATTATTCGAATGACGAACTTTCGAGGACGAAAGTTTCTAAAGAGGGGAAGTCTGTAACGCCCCGCGTTACTCAGGTTAGTTTATCTCGAGTCCCCGGGCCTCTTTTCTTAGAAATTTCTTTTTATTTAATTTCATTTTATTTCGAGCTGCTGTGGTAATTGTTATGAGTGTTGAAGTGTACTTTTGTGTCCAATTATTGTGTAACGAGGAAATTGTTTTCTCTATAATTGTTCTGGTCCGTTGGACCCAAATTAAGTATCTAAGTAAGTGGGCCTTTCTTGTTTTAAAACAAGAGGGAAAGAGAAAAGGGCCTAGCCCAAGTGGGTCCCTTCTTGTTAAAACAAAAGGAAGGTAAGAGGAAACCTTAGCCCCCAACAACCCTTCCCCTTTCAGTGATTATCGTTGTGTTACGTGTTGTTGTTTCATTGCTAGACATTATGATTTTTGTAGTTGGAACTCTCAGTGACGAAATGCATGTGTTGATAGCCTGTCATATAGTTTTATATTATTTTGTTGGAAGCTGCTGAGTTAGTGCATTGTTGGTACGAAGAAAAGCATGCTGGTAAAATTGAGCTGTGAGTTGAAATGTGGAAGACTTATTTACAGGTTGTCTTTGGAAGATTAGTGGGAATTGTCACGAGCGATGGGTCGGGTTAGTGGTTCGTTAACCTGTGGGGTGTCTGAATTGAAAATGCATACTAGTCGCATGGTTATTCAAAGCTTTGAGTGGGTGCCTTGGGAATAAATGGCAAGGCCGAACATCAGGTTTCTATGGAGAAATACTGGGGTCTTGGGAATAAATGTCAAGAACCAATACGCTGGGTAGTCATCGGTGCCTTGGGAATAAATGTCAAGTACTGGTGCACAGTTCTAGACCTTGGGAATAAATGGCAAGATCGAACTTCAAGTTTCTGTAGAGAAGTATTGGGGCCTTGGGAATAAATGTCAAGGGCCAAAACGATTCGAGGAGTTAAGTACGAAGGACAAACGTGAAGGGGTACTTAAGATGTAACAGTTGTAGACCTTGGGAATAATGGCAGGGTCGAACACCAAGCGTTGTAGAGGGAGGTCGGTATCTTGGGAATAAATGTCAAGAGCCGTTACGCTTCGAAAAGTTAGACTTGGAGTACTAACATAGAGTGGGAGTGGGTGTTAGTTCAAGAATGGACAAGTGCTAGTGGGTAGTGTGGTTGGGGTCCCGGAAGTCTAGGTGTTGGGTTGCTTGTATGGAATTGTTAAACTATTATTACTATCCCGTGCTGCCTATCTGTTGTTCTGCTATTGTTCTTTTGATGTGGTTGTGATTACGAGCGTGTTGTGGTGTGTAGTTAGGGTGGGCTACTTACGGAGTATTTATGTACTCACCCCTCCTCTACCTTTTTGTTTCAGGTGTGAACCGGGCCGACCGTGGTGATGACGTGGAGGAGGTCTGACTGAGGCGGGATCACTAGCTATGTCGGTTAGGCTAGGGAATGATGTCGTGCAATGCAGACATCGTTAAAATCTTACAGCTATGAAATAAAAAAGGGATTTAGACATTGGGTTAACTCCAAGGACACCTTCTTTTATTGCTTTATGGGTATTTTGTTTTTACTATTCGAACTACTGATGTATTTGGGATTACGAGACAAAATGATTATATTCTTGATTGGATTCCTGACCACTGAGGCGGGTATTATCTCCTGAATATTCTATTATTGTGTACCTCTATTTTGTATGATGCATTAGGAGAACATTACATTTTCGTTACTTGAAATGGGAGGGTTCAGTAAGCATTATAGGGCCGTTACCTCGTTAAACATGTTTGAAATATGGGTCTTTATAGCGTTACTTGGGTAGCATCCTGTCCGATCGTGACCGACAAGTCAATACACCCTTCTGGGGAGACCGATTCTCCAGAGAATCCAACCAAGGGTGTTGGACTCTTTTTCAACTGTGACTTAGTCCACCCCAAGGCAAGATATGTTGGGAGGGACAAGATGTTGGCCGAGCACCTCCATCAACCAATACTCTTCTGACCAGGACGTGATCGATAAGAGGGGCGATCACAAGTGCATCATTATGGGCCAAGTGGACTCCCTCCAGGTCGGTATAGTCAAAAGTAATGGAGCAGGTCGGTCTCTGCTCCCTGATGATGCACACCTCGCGTCTGGCTTCGCGAGCTATCTCTTTTCTTTTATTTCCAGATTGGCCCCCACTTGGGCCTCCGAAAATAGTGTTGATGACCGCAGGTCGGTCATCTTGACGAGGCGGCGTCCTTGAACGTTTCCTCTCTTCTTTCTTCTCTACCGAGTTGGACCTTGGTTTGCCTACAAATTTTTTGAAGTAGCCATCTTTAATGAGGTCTTCAATTTGGCGCTTCAATTCCCAGCAGTTTGATGTATTATGGCCGTGATCGCGATGGAAACGACAATATTTGTCTTTATTACGCTTTTCTGGGTCCCCTCAGAACTTCTCAGGTCGCTTGAGGAGCTTTTCCATCCCAGTCTTTTCAATGTTGGTAAGTATTTCGGAGATTGGGATGGTGGTCGGAGTGTAACGCTCATAAGGTCGGCTTCTGCGGCTGTTATCCGACCTTCGATAATTAACTCGGCTACTAAAGGAGGATGGTCCCTTGTCCCTGGTCTTGGAATCAGTTTTTCCTTTGTCCTTGCTAGCTCTCCCCTGGTCGATCTTCTTTTCTGGTCGGTCAGTTTTGGTTCGGAGGAGCTCTTGCCCATCAATAATCTTCTTTGCCTTTTGCAGGACCTCGACGAAAGTGGCTGGGGCTTCTTCCTCGAGCTTCACAGTGAGGGTCTCGTCGGCCAGGGTGGTGAGGAAGTAGCACATGGCCGAGTGATCGGAGCAGTGTGCGACCTTCAGCTGCTCCTCCTGGAACCTTGTGACATATTCTCTCAGCGTCTCACCTTCCTTCTGTCTGATGGTGGTGAGGTGAGTCGCTGTCTTTCTATCATAATGCCGAGAAGAGAATTGGATAATGAATTCTTTCCTCAGCTGGGAGTAGGTCGAGATCGACCTGGCCGGGAGTCTTCGGTACCACAAGCGTGCGCTGCCGGTGAGCGCGATCTGGAAATCGCGGCACTTGATTGCATCTGTTGCCGCTTGAAAGTCCATGAGGCCTTCGAAGACCTCAACATAGTCTTTTGGGTCCTTGGACCCGTCATAAGGCTTCATGGTGGGAGTCTTGAATTTTAGAGGGATCAGAGCTTCTAGGATGTCCGAGGTGAATGGTGATTCTCCCAGGTCGCCATCATCAAACGAACTTTCCTTTTTCTCGCACTTAGCCTTCAAGGCCTCAACCTGGGCATCAAACTTGCTCTTTAGCTGATCGAACTCCTCCCTTGTGATCACTCCTTCGGGAGTTATTGGATTGTAGGAGGACTCTGCCTGTTGATTGGAGTTTCTATGCGAGCAGGACGGAGACTGTCCCTTTCGGAGGGACGAGCTTCTCTTTCTGTTGAGATGCTCGCGAAGGTCACCCCTCTGGTGAGTGTACTCCTCGTCCTCACCTCCCTCAGGGTGCCCTTTCTTGACTGGACCGAGGTGATGACCCCTTTGCTCGTGCATGTCATTGCGTGCCACCCGGTTTTCAGACCGAGATCTAGCGCCTGCAGCTTGCACCATCTCGCTATACATCTTTTCCATGGTGCACATCTGAGTGCGCATTGCCTCTATTTCTTTCTGGAGCGCGTCAAAATTTTCCCTAGTAGGAGCTGGGGCTGGTCCTCGAGTGGTTCTCTTCGAAGTCCCACCTCAGCCGCGATTGGCCTTGGATGGCTTTGGATGTGCTGGTGGCAGAACGGGCGTGGTGATACGTGCCGACCTGCGGAGAGGCTCTGTCCCCAGGCCTTCACGAACCTGTCCCTCTACCTCCTCTGCTCCGGCCTCCCTCTGGTGGCCATCATTGGCCACTAGAGCTCTTCGGTCGGCGTATTGGTTGAGTTTGCTGGCTGAACCATTTTTGTTCGCGTTCTTAAATCAGGACGACTTAGATCGTCCTTTTCCCACAGACGACGCCAAATGTTTATGCAGGAGTTTGCACAACGGTTCTTCACGAACAAAGCTCGAACCCGGTCTCGGGTCTCGACCTGAACACTTAGAGTGGACCTGGACAAGAGGGTAAACACTCCGACGCTCAAGTCAGTATAGGTCGGACTCCATATTTAGTTCGAGGTGAGATTCGGTACCTGAGCGTGAAATGAGTCCCTCTATTAATAGGTGGCGAATCCGACAGTACTCACGACCGGCGGTTATATGTCTTTTCTCATGTCTAACCTGTCGGGTTCCAAGCAGATCGGGCCCCAGCCAGGTCGAACCTTGACGTCTATACTTAGCCTTTTATAATGGGCGAACCCAGTCTCCTCGGCAGGGCCGAGGTGGACCTAGGCAATTTCTTTTATTCAATTCTTCAAACACCAATAAGGGTCCTCCACGTGTCCTGGGTATTTTTACCCCCAAACACAATCCATCTTCTTCTTCCATCTTTTCTCCTTCTCCCTTCTCACTTCCAAGCAAACTCACTTACAATATTCACACACCTCCGATGGCCATAGACCTTCGACGACACGC
>NW_019104569.1:637058-647846 GCF_001995035.1 Momordica charantia
CAAGGCTAAGGAGAGAGAGAGGAGAGAGAGAGGAGAGAGAGAATGCATACATTTAACAGCTAATCTTTCATCTGTGAAGGCTAAGGAGAAATTTTGCCAAAAGATATGCTCATCAATAAATGAGGTAGAAGAGAGTTGAGCATTATGAACTGAAATTACAACAGCCAATGGCCCCATTAGCTTCAAATTACAAGACATGTACAAACTACCTAACAAAGAGACCCTCAAAAAAGAAAAGAAAAAAGTTAGCTTTTCTTCTTTCTTCCTATTCTTCAAAACTGATAACATGAAAGAAAATCTAACTCAGTCGACAAATCTTGCGAATGATTTCGATAAGCACGAAGAGGAGAAAATATAAGAGAAGAGAAGAGAAGACGAGAAGAGACGAGAGGAGAAGACGAGAAGAATTGAGACAACACTAAAGCAGAAGTACAATCCCACGAGAGAAATCCAAAGAGAAATAATTGTTACAAGAATTAGGACAGTATGCGCCATCATCTCCATTTTTAAAAATCCTTGTAAAATATGAATCCTCAACCCCAATTAAGCATTAAGAATCCATCACTTCTTACTTGTTTAACGCCCTTGTTAACTTCATCATATTGTCTGCAACTGGGAAAATGAAATTCGAATGATCGACCCGCCAAGAGAAATAGCATGCTTGCAAACAAGAGCTTCAGTGGCCTGCTCCTCAGTGTCGAACATGACGAGTGCCTGCTTTTTCCCATTCATCTCAAAGAGCTTGGTGTTGACAATCGGCCCATGTTCCTCGAGGAGAGTCACGATTTCTTCTTCAGTTACTTCCTGAGATAGAGATGAAATGTGGATCATCTTTGTTGGGGAGCAGCAGTAGCGGTAGTTTTTCGCAGCATTTCGGTTAAAACGATTAAGATTTGAGTTAGCATATTCATGAGTGTCAGCCCCTTGTGTAATATTAGGATGCTTTGAGAAGTTCACCTCCAATCTCTTGTCAAACAACATCGCTCCCTATACAAAATTCAAAAGTAATGTGAGAACATTTACACCCATGAAACCAAAAACTTCTAACAAAATTAAAGCTTCAATACAAACAAATAATGAGATATTATTGAAAATCTGGAGCCATAGATATCCTTCTGCCACGAAATTGAAATTTAATAATACCTGTACAATAATAAAAATGCAACACAATAAACAATACACCTATTTCTGCTTATCTGTTAAGCTAATTTTTCTTTTGATAGAAAAACTGAGCTATTGTCAACCGTTAAAGAATACAAAAGAACCTATAGAAATAGAAGCCCAAGGAGGAGTCAAACAAAAACATAGACACAAAAAGAAGGGGAAAGAAAAAACTTCAATCCAGAAAAATAAGGCCCAGAAGATAATTACAAAAATCCTAACAGACATTAAACCTGACAAGAAACGAACCTTCTAAAGCCTCTTAATACCTCTCGACACCTTCGAAGACACATTTGTTTCTCTTAATCCAAACACCTTTTGCAAAAGAAATCATAACTAAATATAGTAATTTAAACATTGTTACAACGCTTTTTGTTAAAAGAAATAGATAAAAACAACTCGTACAAGACATAGAAAATAAACCCCCATGCATATAAAGAAATTTAAATCAACAAACCTTCAAAAAGTGCACAGCTAATTCTGCCTGGAATCCATCTCCCATCTGAACTAGTGCATGATCGGGTTTATTCCGGAGAAGCTTAATTCTTACAATGTTACCGTAGATGGAGAAAAGGTTAAAAAGCTTGTCTTCATCTATTCTCTGTAACAAATTAATGGTGGTGTCAACCAGCAAAACAAAAGCTTGAGCGGAAGGATTCTAACAAAGAAGAATAAAATATTACTCACATCAGGATTCAGATTGGAAACAAGGACCGTACACCTGTCGTTCGTCCCACTGACACCAGGTGGCAGACCTCCACCAAATGCAGCAGCAACAGCAGCTGCATTGGCCATCTAAACAAGTAAAAAAAGACACATTAATGGACATCAATAGTAACAGCCAATTTTGTACACATCTTTAGATCTTAAATTATTCAAGAGTTCGTGATATGGTCAACCATATTCATCTTATGAAAAACCTGTAAAACTTATCTTTCAAAGAATGTCACTAATTCAAAACTAAAGAATTGCACGTTAAGTACAATCATTATAGAGTAGGATTGATATATTATTATAAAAGGGAAGAAAACCCCTCATAATTAATGAATGATCAAATAGTTGCTAATATTCTTCAACCATCTCAACCATGATTTGACAGGAGCAATACACACCTGTGGAAATGCAACTGGGACCAAAAAGCAAAAAAAAAGAGACGATGGTAAGTATATGATTTTTCCGAGGAGAAAAAAAATTCAAATATCATGATAGAGCATCAGTGTATGACAAAAATATTCATTATTGGATAGAAAACTCCAGCACCTGGTCTTGCACCAGATGCTTGAAGTGCATACATGCCTCCTGCATCCCCATATCCAGGCTGTTGCACATCCATACAAAAAGAGAGAAAAAAAGATTTCAGAAGGAAAGTGACAAATGTTATAAGAATTTTTTTTTAATTATTAATTTTTTTTTAATTTTTTTTGTTAAGAAACCGAACTTTTCGTTGAGAAGAATGAAAACAAAACAGAAAGCTTCAACCCAAAGTGACAAATGTTATAAGAAATTTAAAATGTGGTGGTACATACTTGGGACGACCGGCCTTTTGGTTCAGAAGGCAGGCTAGGATTTGTGAAATCCCTGAAACAATATCGAGAGGAAATATCCATATTGATACAATACATGATGCAAATGAGTAAATTAAGTGAGGATAAGTTATGCAACAAACCTTGAACGTTCGTTATTGTAGTTCACCTGTAACTCGTCAAGACTGCACAATAAAACCGATAAATCTGTAATTCATCAAGTCAAGATGGAAAAATCACGAGCATTTCATGATTAGTTATGAAACCTACTTGGAGAACTGAATGTCTAGTTGACAGCAACCATCATATATATTGCGTCCCTACAAGAGTGGCACAAGTGTCCATCCTTTATGTAAATAGACCAAGATGAAAACCTCTTAAAGAAAGGATCAAAGTCGAAATGATGGGTCCAACAAAAAACTGGTATTACTTGTAGTGCAGTCCTAGCAGAAACAGCACACTGGCGTGATTGATACTGAATGAGAGCCTGAAACCCTACAAACATGCAATTAATATGTTCATGCACAACTCTGAAGATTCACTTAAAAAGCAAAAATACCAGTAGAAAGCAACAACAGATTTAGCAACAAGTTCTAGATGAAAGGCTCAATTTTTATTTGAGGACCCACTCCTGCTTGTGCGAAAAAACACCTAAGGGGAAAAGGAAAGAAAGAACAATTCCAATAGAATAGAATTTTAATAAATCCATGCATTAAGAGATGATATGAGAGGGGGAAGAAGAGAGAACTCAATCTAACCAGCTGACTTCTGAAATGTGACGATCTTCTCCACAAATCCATGTGGAAAAAATACTTGATGCAGCACTTCCACTGTTATGGGATATAGCATGTGATGGATTGTGACTAAGAGTATTCGATTTGGCTGCTCCAGAGAGTGACCAAGAGTGTAATCACATGAAGAAGGATGAGAGAGAAGGAAATAAATTGAGAAGAAAAAAATCCAAAAATATTATATATATGTTTTCGTAAAATTATAGAGTATCGGCAATCTTGCTAAGATGAAGAGCTTCTAGGTGTTGGGTAAAGATTACTGATTAGTAGTATAGCAAATATATTACCACTGATACCAAAAGCTTTAGCTGTTTAATTATAATTAACTTAATCAATTCATTCCTTTATTCCACTATTTCCACACGTGGGCTTATTAACTAGCCCACTATTTCCACTATTTCCACACGTGGGCTTATTAACTAGCCCACTATTTCCACTATTTCCACACGTGGGCTTATTAACTAGCCCACCATTTCCACTATTTCCACACGTGGGCTTATTAACTAGCCTAACATGTTGACAATTAATTCAAAGGTTTTTTTTGAAAAAAAAAAGAAAAGAAAAAGATATTTAGAATATTTCAATGGTAAAATAAAAATCATTAGAATATCACGTATCTCAGATCAAGGATAGAGAATAGTTGGTGCAAGTCAAATCTCAATTCATCAAAACAAAATCCTCACCACATCCTACACGTTAACAATCAATTACAGTAGGGAAGGGAAAAAAAGGCAAAAGCATGGTCCTAAAATAGATTCAGCATGCCATACTTAGAAGCAAGGGAGGTTATCCGTCATGCTTTAACAAATCTGCAAACTTTTATAGCATTTCGTGTCCAAGTCATTCAATACAAAAACTATGCTACTCATTACATATTTATAGAGGTCCATTTCTGCCCCAGTTATTTCTGAGTTTCGATCAAGATATTTAAGCATTTTCCTTTTTAAGCCGGGTAAAAAGTTACAAACCTCGTCTCCTCGTCCTTGGGCATTCTGATCAGCTGTAGTTAGCTCTTGATGTGATGAAAACTGGACATAAACATTCCTTCCCCTAAAGAAAAAACAGAAAAGCATTCAAACATCACATGCTTGATATAAAACTAGTTTGGAAAAAGAAATATTACAGAACTCACTATATATATTAGTGCGAAATAGACATTTCCAAGGAAGTACACCCCCTAAAGACAAAACAGTCTACCAAAACAGTACACCCTCACTCCTGCGTAGTCCCCCAAGCTTTATCTGAGATCAAGCTCTTACTCGAGCACTCTTAGTTACAATGAGCCCCACATACATCAGCATCTTAACTACTTAATTGATGCACCCCTTCCCTCTTCCCCTTCCAATCAAGGCCTATCACTATCCTGCCCTAAACAGCCACCTTGTTGTGAAGGTAAAAGTTATTCTTAAATTTTGAGAGAGTAAAATTATTTTTATATGCTCAAATATGTGCAACTTAAATCTTCTTATGTAGGAGAAATACCTACTACAAAAAAGAGAGAAATAAAGACCAAAAAGGCTAAATATTGAAAACTAATATTTACATGAATATGTATAAATAAGTCCTTAGTATATCAAAAACTTATTCCGTCGTTAGAATACATATTGCACCTATATATTTCTCTTTAATAAAATGTTTGTTAACCTCAATATGTTTTGTTCCGTCATGTAAAACTGAGTCATGACCTATAGATACGACAACCTTATTGTCACAATAAATTTGTATAGGTGTTGCTCAAGGAAACTTCAATTCTTCAAGTATCTTTTTGATCCATATACCTTCACAAATTCCATGGACTAAAGCTCTAAACTCTACTTCATCACCACCCCTGGCCACCACATTTTGTTTTTTGCTTCGTCGTGTAACCAGATTTCCTCCAATAAAGGAACAGTAACCAAAAATAGATCTTCTATCGATAGCACTTCAAGTTCAACCCAGTCTGGATCAGTATAAACTTCTACTTTGAAGTAACTATTCCTTTTGAATAAAATACCTTTTCCAATAGTTCCTTTCAAATATCTCAAGATTCTATGAGCAGTTTCAAAATGAATCGATCCTAGTGCAGGCATAAATTGACTTGTCATACTTATAGAAACTGCAATATTAGGTCACATATGAGACAGGTAGATTAATCTTCCCCCAAATCTCTAGTATCGTTCCTTGTCTTTTATTTCTTCTACATTTGCTGCTTGTAATTTTAGGTTAGGTTCAGTAGGAGTTTCTGCAACCTTGCAACCAAGTAGTCTTGTTTCTCTAAGTAAGAAAATATGCTTTGATTAACAAAGATCTCTTTCTTCAATCTTGCAAACTCCATTGCTGTGAAATATTTCAATGTCCCCATGTCCTTGATTAGAAACTCACTTGCAAGATTTTTCTTGAGATTTGTTAGACATGGTGATCTGAGAATAATATCATCTACTTAAACAATCAAAATTGAGATTTTATTATTCTCAAAGTGTATTAAATATAGTATGGTTAGCTTGACTTTAAAGAAATTCATACCTAGATAGATTTTTTCAAACTGTCGGAGGCCATAGAGTGATTTTATTAATTTGCAGAATTTATTACATCCAAGTTCACTGGTAAGTTTATAAAAACCTCTTCCTCAAGATCGTCATTAAGAAATGCATTTTTCACATCAAGCTGATATTGATGCCAATTTTAATTAACTACCAGAGACAAAAGAACTCTAATAGAGTTAATTTTAGCAAGGAGTAAACGATTCCTAATATCAATTCCATAAGTTTTGAGTGAAGTCCTTAGTTACCAATCTGGCCATGTGAAGGATCAACAATACGCGTCTTGGCTTCAAATTGAATTTCCTTCTAGTATAAAACTTAAACTAAGAAACTTGATTGGTAGAATCATTACATAGTATTTCTCTCCCCCTAAATTGAATTTCCTTCTAGTATAAAACTTAAACTAAGAAACTTGATTGGTAGAATCATTACATAGTATTTCTCTCCCCCTAAATGAGAAGTTTCTACCTTGGGCATCAAAGGACTAGTAAAATCAAGACAAATAGGTTCTAGGAAGAGGAACATAGATATCCTAAAAATTATCTTCCAAATTTAGTTTCTCCCGTTAAATGAAATTTTGGGTCAAATATGGCTGATTTTGTAAAAAAGACACATCCAAAGTCACAAAAAAAATTTTTGGTCCAAAGATCAAAACATTTATAACTCTTTTGACTTGAAGACTAACCCAAAGAATATACATTAACAACTCTAAAATCAAGTTTGGACCGAAATTAACTAGTTATGTGAACATATGTGGTACACTCAACAAACCATCATGGATTGACTCAGTAATCAATAAGGGCCAATGCAAAGAGTAGAGGGCTTAGAGGGAATGGGCTCAAACTGTGGGTGGCCACTTGCCTAGGATTTAATATCCTACGAGATTCCCTAGCAACTAAATGTAGTAAGATCAAACTGTTATCCCATGAGATTAGTCGAGGTAGGCACAAACTGGCCTGGAAACTCACAATTTTTTTTTCTTTTTCATATGAAACTTAACTTTCATTATCAAAAGAGGGATGTACAATAGAAAGTGTATGAGATATCCCCACCACAGGCCAAAGAAAGTTACAAAAAAACCTCTCAATTGGTGAAAATATGAGTTACTCCATTGTTACAAAATGGTTTAGATAACGAGTCCATGAAGAAGAAAAATTTTGATTAGATCCCATAAAATAGGTAGATCGGTCGCTTTGTCATGAAAGACCTTATGGTAGGCGCCAAAGGGTAGGTACCCACCACCGTATTCGACCACAAAATAAGCACTTGGCCTTTGAAAGAAGTCCCCAAAGATATCTGTATTAGAGCTTCCGAGGCACTTTTTGGAAAGACCCAACTAAGTTTGAAAATTTTCAAGAGATTCCTCTAGCAAACCTCACTGAAAGGACATTTGAAAAAGAGGTGCATTTAATCCCCTCCACTATTTTTGCACAGGCAGCACCAATTTGGGGATAAGCATTAATTCAGACTAATTCTCTGAAGTCTGCTGCACGTCTGGATCCTGACTGAATCCTCTCTAACAAAAAATCCATAAGAAAATTTTGACTTTTTTGAGTGTACCAAAATATAAAGCACCTAAGGGGAGTTTTGAAATTTAAAACGTTATTAGGCATACTATTAAAAAAATGTGGTATACCTAACAGCTTTGAGAGGTAGATCAAAATATAAAGCACTCAAAGGGGAGGTTTTTTTTTTATATGAAACAAATATTTCATCGATGGTATTAAATTTTTTTTTTTTTTTGACAGAAAAATGAAACAAGGAACAAGAAATACAAAAAGGGCCTACAAAAAGACAACCCAAAAGAAGGGACCCTCTAAAGAAAAGGGCTACAATCCAAAAGAATGAATCCTAACGGATAATTACAAAAGGCCTTGGAAACAGAGCCCCATAACGGAGTATTAAATCTAATGAACTCCTAAACATAATCCACAGATTTCTCCACTCCCTAAACAATCTGTGATTCCTCTCCAGCCAAATGCCCCAAAGAGTAGCCAAAAAACAAGCTTGCCACAAGAAACGCCCCTATCCCGAAAAGGAGGGTGTAACAGCACATCCTCCATCATCGACCTACAATCCCTCGCGCGGACCCATGTCATCCCAAAACACCTAAAGAAACGAAGCCAAAGTTCTTGAGCAAACTGGCAAGTCCACAACAAATGCTCAAGGTCTTCCGAGGCACTCCTGCAGAGAATACACCATTGCGGGCCCAGACAAGAGGAAGACACCCTCTGGATACGATCCAAGGTATTGCCTTTACCAAGTAAGACTTGCAACCCGAAAAACTTAATCTTCTTTGAAATTTTAACCTTCCAAAGGGAGGTTTACCAAGGGGACGACAGGGAAAAAGAGGACGAGGAATTCAAGACATGAAAAAAGGAACTACAAGAAAAACCTTTTGAAGGGTTGGGGGTCCACACCCTCACATCCTCCCTCTCAGAATAGGAGGGGGCCTCAGACAACAAAGCAAGTAAAGCAGAAACCTCTAAAGCTTCTCAATCCATCAAAGAACGAGAAGGACCCAAGGAAACGGAAGGACCCACCCCCTATTATTTAAAACTTCAGCCACTGAAAAAAGTCTTTTATCAGAAAGATGATAGAGCCGAGGAAACGCTAAGCATATAGGTTTATCTCCTACCCAAGAATCCTCCTAGAAATAAGTGTTACGACCATCCCCCACAATAGAACGAAGAGATTGAGAAAAAATGGGGAGACACAAAGCAATAGCCTTCCAAGAATTTTTATTGTTCACCTTACACCCACCTGTCGAGAGCCAATCGAACGGGTGCGGCCCATACTTGCTCACAATAATCCTTCGCCACAGGGCGCTAGGTGCATGGAAGAACCTCCACAACCACTTAGCCAAAGAAGCCTCGTTCCTAAGCCTCAAGTTCCCAATCCCCAAGCCCCTCACTTCCAAGGGTTTGGTAACCTCTTTCCAACTAACTAAATGAGCACCACCCCCCTCTCCACACCTTCCCAAAGAAAGTCCCTCGTAATCTTTTCAAACCCCTTGCTGACAGCCACCGGGATCTTGAAGAGGGAGAGAAAGTAAGTCGGAATACCCCTTAGAACAGCCTGGATTAAAGCGACTCTCCCTCCTTTAGAGAAAAAGGCTTTCTTCCAAGAGGAAAGGCGCTTCTAAAATTTTTCAAAAACCGGTGTCCAAAAAGACAGTTCTAGGTTTATGACCTAAAGGAAGACCAAGATAAGAGGGAGGGAACTCACCCATTTCACACCCAACCAAGGTCGCCCATTCGCTAAGCTTACTCGTGTCACAATTGACCCCAAAAGAGAACTTTTGCCTCTATTGATCTTAAGACCCGATATCACTTCGAAAAAACCTAGGAGGTAGTTAAGGTTATTGAAAGCCCTATCCTTACCAGAGCAGAAAAAGATGGTGTCATCTGCAAATTGAAGATGAGAGAGGCACACTTTCTCCCTTCCCTCTTCCCAAGCTTCCAGAGCCCCTTTCTTCACTCCAACGAAGATTAACCTACTAAGAATATCCACCACTAAGAGAAAAAGGAAACATTTACACCATTGATGGTATGAAATATACAAAATGCCTCATAGGCGATTACAAGAAAGCTCTCCAACTTGTAATAAGATCATTTAGAGAGTAATTGTTGAAGGGGGTAGGAACATTGACACCAACTCAAAGCTAGAACAATAACTCTATCAAAAAAGTTTTCAAAAGAGAGGGCTTTATCATTGAAAACCTGATGGTTCCTTTCTAACCACAAAGATCGTAAGAATGCCCGGACTATTTGAACCCAAAGAATAGCTTTGCCGTTGCTGAAGGGATGACCCACCAAGATGCAATCAAGCAAGGTAGCTGGTTGTGAGTGGAGAGCCATTTTCCATCCAAATTCCAAGAGCATATTGTTCCAAAAGCATGTGGCAACGTGACAATGAATAAAGAGATGACTTTGAGTTTCTGATGCTTCCAAACATAGATGGCAGCAGTGTGGGGAGAGGGACATGTATGAGAGCTTTCTCTGTATCCTGTCATGTGTGTTCAAGGCCCCGTGACTAAGCTCCCAGCAAAAGAACTTGATTTTCTTGGGGCATTTCCCATGCCACAGGCTAGGGTAAAGGGTGGAGGTTGGATAATCGATTTGAGAGCTGAGGAGTTTGAAAGTAGATTTAATAGTGTATGTACCCAAAGGTTCAGGGAGCCAACTCCAAAGATCTTCGGGGGGGCGCAATCGGGTTTATCAAAGTTGTCAATCTCATCCATTCATCAATCTCCTCCTCCTTGAGAGGTCTGCGAAAGTTGTGATTCCATGAGGAAGTGGTTCTTGACCATTGATCACCAATAGTGGCTTCCTTATTTGTCGCTAGTGTATATAGATTCAGGAAGAGAGAGGCTAAGGTCCCCTGTGCTAACCATTTATCTTTCCAAAAACTGATTCTGCTCCTATCCCCCACCCTGCAGACGACGTTGTCCTTTATAAAGTTTGTTTGTAGGGTGATCGCAGTCCAAGGTCCTTTATGATTAGGATGGTAGCCGGTAGGCCAAAAAATGGAGCGGGATCCATAGTATTTTGCTGAAATGAGTCTTCTCCAAAGATGGTTAGGTTCAGTTATGTAACGCCACGCCCATTTGGATAGGAGAGCACAATTTCTCAGTCTTTATGTTTCCAGTGTTGAGGCCTCCCTCATTGATTGGAAGCTGTGTGCTTTTCCAATTAATGAGATGCCATTGTTGTTTGGGCCTTCCCATAAAAAATCCCTAAAGATATTTTCCAACTTCTCTACTGTTTGGCCCGATAATTTGAAGAGTGATAG
>NW_019104569.1:667910-682333 GCF_001995035.1 Momordica charantia
ATCCCAAAATAAAATAAGGTGGAACAATTTAATTAAATATATACATATATATATATATATATATATATATATATATTTCGACAAAAATAAAAACCTCGAGACTTGAGGCTAAACTTACCTGAGTAACGCAGGGCGTTACAGGGCTTGTGGGAGCAATTCGTTTGGAATGAAAGGGAGTGATCAAAGTGAGAGCTTGAGAGAGATGCTGGGAATCACTTTTCTGTATTGCAGAACAAACTGCAAAAAGCCAGAAAATAATATAATTAATTACCCCATGTCATAAGTAACTTCCCACCCTCTTGCATTTTTGCAAGGGAATGTTTTATTATTAATATAATAATATTATAAAATACTATTATTAATTAATAATAACTAATATATATATATATTATATTTAAGTAATTAATCTTATTAATTAATATTAGTTAATTAATTATTAATCTAATTAATAATTACTTAAATATATATATATATATATATATATATATATATATATATATTAACTATATAAATAATTAACACTTAATTATTTATTATCAAAATAGAATCATATTCTAAAACATTTCTCTCATAGAAACTATAGTTGTAATGTACATCTTATATACATTATTTTTAACCTATAGTTTTAATATGAATATGATTCATATTAACTTTATTTGAATCTCATTCAAATAATTTCTCTCATAATATATAGTTTCAATTTAAAATTAACTATATATTATAATGTATCAATATACATATAATCCCTTGAGTAATTTGAACATTTCAAATTTTTCTAAAAACTTCATCCTCGTTTTACCCGTTATCAGCTAGCAAGGGGACATAATGGACATACAGATAAGAAGCTCCAACGATATGAGATTAATCGGTCAAACTCATTGACCGAGTTAATCAATATTTGTTAACTACGGGTCACTCCACTAAAGACCCACAGTTGCACTATTCTCACTACAGAATGTTTTCATGTCCACGGATATACGACCATAAATGACAAGTCTGAAGGGATGTGAATCCCGGAGCGGAAGCGGACCGTTGTTCGTGACATTTGGGAAACAAAATCAAAACCGTTAAAGATGAAAATACAGAGGAAAACCATTACCTTTGAAGAACGTTTCTTCAAAGATTTCCCAACGAACACCACCAAACGACCTTCTTTGCTATCCTCTTGGGTTTCGAGAACACGCTTGTGGGAGCGTTTCTTTGGAAGGAGAGGGAGAGTTTGATTGAGAGCTTGAGTGAGAGAGAATGGGAGTTCTGTTTTTGTTTTCTTTTTTTTTTTCGTTCTGTAAAAATTGCAGAATTTTGCAGAAAACCAGTGACGTGGGGAGTTACCCCACGTCACATAACTCCCCCACTCACCTGCAATAATGCAGGGGAGTTGTATATTAATATTAATATTAATATTAATAATTAATATATATATATAATATATATATATAATAATTAATATAAAATTAATTAATTAATTAATCATATTAATTAATCATATTAATTAATAAATGTTAATTAATTAATATATATATATATATATATATATCAAATAAATAATTAACCCTTAATTATTTATCACATGAATAGAATCATATTCTAAAACATTTCTCTCGTATAACCTATAGTTCTAATGTACATATTATGCACATTATTTTTAACCTATAGTTTTAATATGAATTTTATTCATATTAATTTTATTTGAATCCCATTCAAATAATTTCTCTCATAATATAKAGTTTTAATTTATAATTAACTATATATTATAATGTATCAATATATATATAATCCCTTAAGTAATTTGAACAATTCAAATTCTTCCAAAAACTTGATCCTCATTTTACCCGTTATGAGCTAATAAGGGGACCTAATGAACCTACACATCAAAAGTTCCAACGATGCAAGATTAATCGATCAAACTCATTGACTGAGTTAATCAAGATTCGTTAACTACGGGTCATTCCACTAAAGACCCGCAGTTGCACTCTTCTCACTGCAGAATGTTTTCGTGTCCACGGATATACGACCATTAATGACGAGTCAGTCCTTCACGAGTGCTCGTAACTCAAGTTGGGTCAAATTACCGTTTTACCCCTGAGTTACATCTTACTCCTTAAATACCACTGCTTCTCTAATGAACAACCTGGTTATGGTCCGACCAATAACCGGAAGTCTCTCTCGGGCCAATGAGAGGGTGGAGCCCCTTGTTCAAGTCCCGGAGTCAGCATTTAAGGGAACACTCATCTACTCCCCTAAAGTCGGAGAGAAGTGAATTCCATCTTGTGAAGTTATGTTCCCAGCTCCCCACTCGGTCTCGTCCCCAAAATGGTAGGAATGTTGAGTCGGCAACTTGGGCACTCTCACCCATACAGATCAAAGGATGAGCCCTCACGGGAAGGAGTCTATAACTCACCCAGGATTGAGAATAAGTTGCCTGGTCATCCTAAGAAACAGCAATCTATTAGTTAACAGTGTTACATCTAAAGATTGGCTATTTCGTGGTTCGGTCTTATACAAACTCATTGTATAGGATACCCCCACTCGCATGTCTCCACACGAACGACTTGGATCGAGTCGTCTGTAACCTTTACAGAGTGAACCGTATCCATAGTGTTGCCAGGATAAGGTACCCAGCCTTATCCATATACTATAGGACCCTTTAGGTTATTCACGGGACATTATCCACTTGTATATCAGGGTATATCAAATATATACCCAGTACATATACTGTCCCAATTATACTAAAATAACCTCGGATGTTTAGTTTATTGGATTTTGGACAATGCAATGCTATGAATTCAACAACAAATTTATTGAAAAAACTTTATTGAATATACATTTGTTTTTACACAAATACAAACTACGAGTTTATGGCAACACACCCAACAAAGTCAGTCCTTCACGAGTGTTCGTAATCATAGATGGGTCAAATTACCGTTTTACCCCTGTATTACATCTTGCTCCTTAAATACCACTACTCCTCTAATGAACAACCCAGTTCTGGCCCGACCAATAATCGGAAGTCCCTCTCGGGCCAGTGAGAGGGTGGGGCCCCTGGTTCAAGTCCTAGAGTTAGTAATCGAGAGAACACTCATCTACTCCTAAAGTCGGAGATGGGTGAATGCCATCTTGTGAAGTTATGTTCCTAGCTCCCCACTCAGTCTCGTCTCCAAAATGGTAGGAATATTGAGTCGGCAACTCGGGTCACTCTCACCCATATAGATCAAAGGACGAGCCCTCATGGGTAGGAGTCAATAACTCACTCAGGATTGAGAATGAGTTGTCTGGTCATCCTATGAAATAGCAATCTGTTAGTCAATGGTGTTACATCTAAAGATTGTCTATTTCGTAGTCCGGTCTTATACAAACTCATTATATAGGATACCCCCACTTGCATGTCTCCATACGAATGACTTGGATCGAATCGTTTGTAACATTTACAAAGTGAGCCGTATCCATAGTGTTGCCAGGATAAGATACCCAACCTTATCCATATACTATCGACCCTTTAGATTATTCACAGGATATTATCCACTCGTATATCAGGGGTATATCAAATATATACCTCGTATATTAGGGGTATATCAAATATATACCTAGTATATCAAATATATACCCAGTATATATACTGTCCTGGTTACATGAAAATAACCTTGGATGTTTAGTTTATTGGATTTTGGACAATGCAATACTATGAATTCAACAACAAATTTATTGAATATACATTTATTTTTACATAAATACAAACTACGAGTTTAGGGTAACACACCCAACACTCTCTCATCTCAAATCCATTTGTTGCTAATTTTGCAATAGTTAACGTACAAAATTTCTCTTATTTTATCTTTGTCTTCATATATATTTAATCGGTTGAGCGTTAAAATCTATTTGTTTGTGGAAAAAAGGTTCATTTTGTTGGGTCTTTCACAATATTTATATAATCACTCTCTTCAATATCATATTACTACTACTCAAGCTTCAAGAAGTCTACTTAATTGCTGAAGTTGGGATGTGAACATAGTTTTTGATATAATTTCTTAACTGAAATGTAGGTTATATAAGGGTTCTCATGAACATTGTTGTCTTTGGCCTATGCTTCTCAAATAAAATAATTTTCTCAGTCTATTTTGTTAGATGTGTCCTTAATTTTGCAGATCCTTTTTTCTTTCCAGTAATATCTTTATACAAAATGGGAAAAGCTAGAGGTGTTATTTGACTAAATTAATTTTTTTAGCTTCGTATAGATGGTTGTTGTGCTCGAAAATTCAACCAAGGTGCATACTTACCCTGTTTGTGCTTAGCACACGAAAAAAATACATACAGACTTATGTCTCCTCTTTACCATCACTAACACGTATTAGAGGTAATTCTCTGGCTTTAACATAAATATTTTTAGCCAACATTATTTTGGTTTCAATGGTTTTCTTAATTCTCTTTTGGTTGTCTTTTTTGAAGGGATCGGATCTCGCAGCGGAAGCGCACGAATGCGTGTGCTTCGATCTTGTTTTAAAATTACAACAAAGAAAAAACATAAGCATAAGTTAAAAGGAAGTTAGTGATGCATACCTTTGAAGACACCTCTTCAATGTAGACACCAACGTCACCACAAAGTCTTCCTCGTTATCATTTGGATATTAAGAACTCGGTTTGTGGGAATCGTCTTATAATTTAAAGAGAAGTTGAGAAATCGAGAGAGAGATTTTCTCGTTAGAATTTCATAAACTCTATCAACCGACGTTCGGACGACCGAAAAGAAATGGGAGAAGCTCCCTTTTACAGGGAAAGAGGAGTGAGGAGGAAGTCACCACTTCCTCACTCACTTCCCCTCTTTCCACCTTAAGGTGGGAAATGGGAAAACCTTCCCACTTTCCTCCCATTTTATTTTTCTTTTTTTTAATTAAAATAATAATTAATTAATCTAATTTAATTAATTACAAAAAAGAATTATTCATTTAATTAAATTAAATGTAATTTAATTTAACCAAATTAATATATCACATTAATTTAATTAAATTAAACTTAAATTAATCAACTATATTAGAATCAAATTCTAATATTCATCTCTCTCATAATTTTGAATCCAATTCAAAATTAACTTTATATTATAATGTATCAACATATATTATATTAATTGCATCTCATCCAATTAACCTTAATTCCCTTCAACTAATTTGAACATTTCAAATTCTTTTCAAGACTAAATGCTCTTAACTATCCTTTATGAGCTAGCAAGGGGACTTAATGGACCTACAGATCGGAAGCTCCAATGATATGAGATTAATTGATTAAACTAATTAATCATATTAATCAACATTCGTTAACTATCGGTCACTTTACTAAAGACCCACAGTTGTACTCTTCTCACTGTAGAATATTTTGCGTCCATGGATTTTGACCATTACGGTAAGTCAATCCTTCACGAGCGTTCGTAACCACAGTTGGGTCAAATTACTATTTTACCCCTGTGTTACATCTTGTACCTTAAATATCGTTGATCCTCTAATGAACAACTTGGTTATGGTCCAACCAATAACTGGAAGTCCCTCTCGGGCCAGTGAGGGTGGGGCCCCTTGTTCAAGTCCTGGAGTCAGCACTTAAGAGAACACTCATCTACTTACCCTAAAGTCGGGAAGGAGTGAATTCCATCTTGTGTAGTTATGTTCCCAGCTCCCCACTCGGTCTCGTCCCCAAAATGGTAGGAATATTGAGTCGGCGACTCAGGTTACCATCACCCATATAAATCAAAGGATGGGTCCTAACAGGCAGGAGTCCATAACTCATTCAAGATTGAGATCGAGTTACCCGGTCATCCTATGTAAATATTAATCTATTAGCTAACAGTATTACAGCTAAAGATTAATTATTTCGTGGTATGATCTTATACAAACTCATTGTATAGGATACCCCCAATCGCATGTCTCCACACGAACGACCTGGATCAAGTCATTTGTAACTATTACAAAGTGGACCGTATCCACAGTGTTACCAGGATAAGGTACCAAACCTTATCCATATACTATAGACTCTTTAGATTACTACTGGAACATTATCCACCTGTATATTGAATACATACTGTATATATATATATATTGTATAACAAATATATACGTTGTATATTAAACATATACTGTATATCTGTTATATACTGTTCCAATTACATGACGTAACCTAGGATATTAGTTTACTACATTTGAGTTAATGCAATTCTAAGAGAAACATCAATAACAACTTTATTGAATGAATATTTGTTTTATGTTTACAAACGACGAGTTTAGGGCATAAAACCCAACATTTTTTTTCTTTTTATTTTTTCTATTGGCAATTCAATATGCACAATTACCCACAAAATGTAATGTTTTTTATTGAATTATTTAGTTTCCACCTTCGAGGCAATGCTGGACATGATAACCAATAGGTACAATCTTCTTTCTACTTTGGTTCTTTATCTATATGTGTGTTACAGATTTATATTTGTTATACTTGTTATTATAATTTTTATATTGATATTAAGCCCCCCAGGGCATACAACCTTACCCCTTATTGACAATTTTGATAAGAATCTATTGTATCACAGGATTACCATTGCTTGTCTACTAGTAATTATCTCCCAAATGTAAAGGTAAATATTTCATATATATAGCTATATATTATTTTTGTTAGTTTCAAGTGATTTTTGAAAGAGAAAAACTGAAAACGAATTAGTTGTAAGGATCTTAATGTATTAGAAGGTTGTAATGCAGTCCTGATTTGACTTTCTAATCTTGTCACTGTTTGCCTTAGATATTGCTAGCCATTGGCTTCAAATGTACATATATTATTGTTATTTTATGCTTGATCACGTGGATATTTTTTTTCTCCACTATGTGGAATTATATTGCTACTTCTTTAATTTTTTCCCCTATGACCTTAGTAATTGTTTAAAGGCAAAGCTACTCATAAAAATGTCAAAGATAACACTAATTAGTTGTTTAAGACATTTTTGGAAATAGAACATTTCTGGCTCACTGTTGTGTGTCATGTGAGATAATCTGAAATCATATTTGTTAATTACTCTATTATGAACACTTGTTGATATTGTCATCACCTTGTTTTCAGTCTCCATTTCCATCTGCAGGTTCTTTACATTATTCTATATTTCTTTTGGCGGAGAAGCAAAATGAAAAATTGATGAATGTGAGTATTCTCACTGCAAAATATTTTCGTATCCACGGATGTACGACCATTAACAGCAAGTCAATCATTCACGAGTACTTATAACTTTAGTTGGATCAAATTACCGTTTTACCCCTGAGTTACATCTTGCTTCTTAAATAACACTGCTCCTCTAATGAACAACCCGGTTATGGTTCGACCAATAACCCGAAGTCCCTCTCGGGCCAATGAGAGGGTGGGGCCCCTTGTTCAAGTCCCGGAGTCAACACTTAAGGGAACACTCATCTACTCCCTTAAAGTTGGAAAGAAGTGAATTCCATCTTATATAGTTATGTTCTTAGCTCACCATTCGGTCTTGCCTCCAAAATGGTAGGAATATTGAGTCGGCGACTCGGACCACTCTCACCCATACAGATCAAAGGAACTCACATGGGTAGTAGTCCATTACTCACTGAGGATTGAGAATGAGTTGCTTGGTCATCTTATGAAATAGCAATCTATTAGTCAACAGCGTTACATCTAAAGATTGGTCATTTCACGGTCCGGTCTTATACAAACTCATTGTATAGGTTACCCCCACTCGCATGTCTCCACACGAACGACCTAGATCAGGTCGTTTGTAACATTTACAAAGTGGACCGTATCCATAGTATTGCCAGGATAAGGTACCCAGCCTTATCCATTTACTATAGACCCTTTAGATTATTCCCGGGACATTATCCACTTATATATCAAGGATATATCAAATATATACCCATTATATATATTGTCCCAATTACATGATAATAACCTTGGATTTGGACAATGCAATGTTTTAAATTCAACAATAATTTGATTGAATAAGAAAACACAACTTTATTGAATATAAATTTGTTTTTACATAATTACAAACTATGAGTTTAGGGCAATAAACTCTACACGTTTATGGTCCTACCATAAGATAAAGTCCCTCTCGGGCCAGTGAGAGAGACTTCTTGTTCAAGACCCGGAGTCAGCACCTAAGGGAACAACTTATCTACTTCCCTAAAGTCGGGAATGAGTGAATTTCATCTCACCAAGTTATGTTCCCAGCTCCCTACTCGAACTTGTCCCCAAAATACTAGGCATATTGAGTCGGTGTCTCAGGCCACTCTCACTCATAGAAATCAAAAAACAATTCCTCATAGGCAGGAGTCCATCACTCACTCATGATTGAGATCGAGTTACATGTTCATCTTGTGAAATGTTAATCTAATTAGTTAACAGTGTTACAACTAAAGATTAATAATTTCATGGTCCGATCTTATACGAACTCAGTATATAGGATACCCCCACTCGCATGTCTCCACATGAACGATTTAGATCGAGTTATTTGTAACTTTTACAAAGTAGGTCGTATTCATTATTGTCGCTAGGATGAGGTACCCAACCTTATCCATATACTATAGACCATTTAGGTTATTACTGGAACATGATCTAATTGTATATCCATTATATATGGTGTATATCAATTATATATGATGTATATTAATTATATATTGTTCTAGTTACATTAAATAACATTGGATGTTAGTTTTATTGGATTTGACTAAATACAATTTTAAAACTACAAAAAAAAACTTTATTGAACAAATAATTTGTTTTACATTTACAAACCACGAGTTTAGGCATAAAACCCAACACTCTCCAACTTGTCCAACCCAAGACCTCGCTTCTACCTGTGACTCCTCTTTTTTATCTTCTCCTCAATCTTCTTCATTACCTTCCACTTCTTTCTCTAAACCCATTATTTCCACTTCTGTCCCAACATCCAACACCAATGCCAAAATGTTTCCCGATTATTAACTAACACTCTATGGTTACTCGAGCAAAGTAAGGAATTTTTCAAACCTAAAATTTTGTTGGGAAATATATTGAAGTTGAACCACCTGTCATTACGGGTTTGCGACGTGGAGCGGCCGACTTTCTTCCTAAGAGGAGAAAAATGGAATTGCCACCAGTCTTTATTTATAAGGTGTGACTGGCCACCCAAATGTATGGATAAGAGAGTCTGCATGAAAAAGATATGGGTTCGGGGGTCTTTTATGTATGGGGAAGGTATTAGCACCCCACAATACTCGTTCAACGAACGATAATTTATTTTTCATATTATTTTCAAGAAAATGGCCTTCAAAGAAAAGAATTTTATTTTTTATTCTTAAATGTCCCATGTTTTATTGATCATTATTCATAAGGTAAATAATGAACAATAATTATGAGTGGCCTAAAGCCATTATGAAAATTTTGTTTATTTGAATTTAATTCGGCCTCCCAAAATAAATTCATTACCTCGAGAGTATTAAGGAATCGACCTTTCAAATTCCTCAATTTCCGTCATAGGAATTTCTTTAGGAAAAATATTAACGACAAAGATTTGATTTGTTATTTTTTTGAAATATCATAAGTGTTTTTAAGAGTCTTAGGCTTATTAGGAGGAAATGCATTTATAAAAAGATATTTTCTCAGATAAATGTTTTTTTAAAACCATATTGATTAAAATTACGTATTAAAAATCAAATCTTGGCCTCCAAGATATTGATCTTTACCCTTAAGAATCCGAGAACATCGGCCTCCCGAACATTTCAAGGTTCCATCGTTGGGGCTTTTCATTACCAAATTTTTAGTTGAAAATATTTAATAAAATTAAGAAAAATAACATTTATTGTACAATATTATATACGTTTGCCAAATATCATACATGTAAACAAAATAAACATGTTAAAAAGATAATCAATAAAATCACATGTTACAAATAGTTCAAGCAACCATGATATGAAATTAGCAATAGAGATAAAATAAGAATAAGGTAAATAAAATAAGGGAAGAAACATATCCCAAAAATAATGTCGAAAGAATTAAACTTGCGTTTGGAACATGAGTAGGCAAAACAATATATGAGAAAGTATATCAATCTACTTTATTCGATAACAACATGGAAAACTTACTGTCTTGAGAACAAAACTCCGATTTTTGCCTTCTTATTCAAATGTGTCGTGAGTCAAATGATGAAGAAGAAAGTTGTGGTGAAAATAGTCTGTAGAGCAAACTTTTTGAGAAAGTGAATAAGGAGACAAAAAATGAAGAAAATAAAACAAAAGTAACCAAATGGAATGAAAGAAGATAAAAGAAGTTAGGTGGGTAGAAGAGAAAAAAAGAAAAAAAGTAGAGAGCGAGTGACATACTGTGTGATAGATTGTGAGTAATGAGTAGGAAGTGGTGAGAGAGAATTTGTGGGATAACGAATAAAGTAATGAACAAAGAGAAAGAAAAACGAAAAGAAGCAAACCTTGAGATAGAGCAAAAAATGAGAGTACCTCCCTTTGTGATATGTTTCTCCATTCTCCTTTTTAACCTAAACCACTACCACCTATTTATAGTGTTTCAAAACCCTAATTCACCAATGGAAAATATATTTTCATTCATTACACAATCAATCAAATCATACAAATTTATTACAAATTTTGATTTTTACCCAAATTATGCTAAATCAAATTTAAAACTTTTCCATATGAGTAAGATTTTGTTTTATTTTTATTGAAAAGATTTTATTTTGAAAAAACATGGAAATTCACATTTAATCCAAAAAAATCTTTTTGATTTTATTACTTTTTTAATTTTATTTAAAAATATTTTATTTTGAAAAGGAAATCAATATTGAAATTAAATACTTTTTTATATTTTTATATTTATTTTTTGATAAAACACATAAAAGGTAAAATATTGACCATAAAATAAAAACAAAAATTTACAAGAAAACTACTACAAATCAAATAAAAAAAGAATGATGAAATTGATTACCGGACAAATTTAGGGGTCTACACCACCTACTATCAAAGAGGCACTTAAATGCCCTCATTGGGTACAAGCAATGTAAGATGAATATGATGCTTTGTTACAAAATGATACATGGACTTTGGTACCAATCTCCTTCTAATAAAAAAAAAAAAAAGGTATTGGTTGCAAATGAGTCTTCAAAATAAACAGAACTCCAATGGTTTGGTTGCACGGTATAAGACTCGTATTGTTTCAAAAGAGTTTCATCAAGAGGCTGATCTTGATTATACTAAAACGTTCAGTCCAGTTGTTAAGCTTACCACTATTAGAGTATTGTTTACTGTTGCTCTTGCTTTTGGTTGGCCTTTACGCATGTTGATATTAACAATGTTTTTCTCCATGGTCTGTTTGAGGAGGTTTTTATGTCTCAACTGCCCGAGCTGGTTTCACATAGCAATCCCAAGATGGTGTGTCGCTTGAGGAAGGTATTATATAAGCTCAAGTAGATTCCACGTGCATGGTTTGATCGCCTGAGTAGTTTCCTTCGTTCCCTTGGTTTTATCAATTCAAAGGCAAATTTTTCATTGCTTGTTTATCATAAAAATGGGGATTGCTATTATGTTTTAGTCTATGTGGATGATATTGTGATTACTGGGAGCTCTCATCATATTATTGATCAGTTAGTTCACGATTTGCATCTTAAATTTGCTCTAAAAGATCTTCGAGCTCTGAGTTATTTTTTAGGTGTTGAGGTCTATTATCCTTTTGCTGGTGGATTATTTTTATCTCAAGCAAAATATATTTCTGATTTGTTACATAAGACCAAGATGCATGACTAAATCTATCTATATTCCTATGATCAGTGGGTCTGTTTTATCTGTCTTTCATGGTGAGACTTTTTCTGATGTTCACCTTTATCGTAGTACTGTTGGTGTTTTGCAGTATGGTACACTTACACATCCTGATATTGCCTATAGTGTTAATAAAGTTTGCCAATTCATGCATGTTAACCACTATTTCTCATTGGCAAGCAATAAAACGCATCTTACGGTATTTTGGTGGTACCTTAGATCATGACCTTTTATTTTGCAAACCTGCTAATTTACTATTGCAAGGGTTTGCTGATGCTGATTGGGCTTCAGACCTTGATGATCGTAAGTCAACTTCTAGCTTTTATGTTTACTTTGGTGGCAATTTGATAACTTGGTCTTCTAAGAAATAGGGTATCATTTCTCGTTCTAGTTCAAAGGCTGAGAATAGAAGACTCGCTCATGTTTCTGCTGATATGGTATGGCTTCAATCTTTATTTGGTGATTTACAATCACCAGTTGAGTGCCCGCCTACTGTATGGTGTAACAATCTTGGAGTTGTCCACCTTAGTGCCAATCATATTTTGCACTCAAGAACCAAACATGTTGAAATTGATATTTATTTTGTTTGTGATTTGATACTTCAGAAGCGTCTGCTGGTCTGTCATCTTCCTGCTTCAACTCAGATTGTTGACATTTTCACTAAACATCTTTCACCAACTCGATTGTTACCTCAAAGACCAAACTCAATGTTTATTCTTCATCCCACATTGGCTTGCAGGGGGTGTTAATGTTGGATTTTTGGCCTTAATATCAAATTAATTAATTTTAATTAATTAATTAATTAATGTTTTCATGATAACAAACTTAATTTTATTTATTGACATTTTTTTGTATTTTAAAGTGTCCACAGTGTAGAGCTCGTTACAACGATTCCAACAACTGTTAGATCATCCAAATTGGAGCTCAAACGGAGAAGTTACGATCGAAACAAATTGGAAGGAAAAATACCCGAGAAGATGTCGTGGACAGTTCGTAAGCTGACAAGTGACAAGCTTCTTTTTAAAATATATATATATATATATATATATATATATATATATATATATATATAAATGAAAAAGAAAAGAAAAAGATTAAAAAAACAAAAAAAACAAAAGTTACCAACGGTAACTTTGTTAAAAAAAAAATTTATGTCACTGTCACATTAAATGATGTGTCAGTGTTAAAAAAAATGGAAAACTTTACCGTTTTCTCACATATATATATTATTTTATTATTATTATTATTATTATATATATATATATATAAAATTCAAAAAAACTTGTCACATTTATATATCTATATATATATATATATATATAATTCAAAAAACTTGTCACATTTATTTATTTATATATATATATATATATATATATATATAATTCAAAAAACTTGTCACATTTATATATATATATATATATATATATATATATATAATTCAAAAAACTTGTCACATTTATATATATATATATATATAGAAGGGATGTTAATCCTGGAGCGGAAGCGGATTTTCATTGCTGATTTTCGCGATACAAAACCGAAATTGAAAGAAGGAAAATACAAAGGAAACTTTACATTTGAAGAACGTTTCTTCAACAAGTTTCCCTCGAACACCACCACTATGTCTTCCTCGCTATCCTCTTGGGTCTCGGGATCGTGCTGGTGAGAGCAATCCTTTGGAACGAGAGGGAGAGATTGAGAGCGCTTTGAGAGAAAATGATGGGAGATCTTTTTTTTTTCTCTGTTCTGTAAAAACTCTTCTTCACCTTCTCCAACACTTGGAGAAGCAGAAGAAGGGTGACGTGGGGTAACTCCCCACACCTCCCACTCCCCTGCAATTTTGCAGGGGAGTTTAATATTATTATTATTAATAAATAATAATATAATATATATATATATAATAATTAATATATAAATATATATAATTAATTAATCAAATTAATTAATAAATATAATTAATTATTAATCCAATTAATAATTAATAAATATATATATACATAAATAATTAACACTTAATTATTTATTATAAAATTAGAATCATATTCTAAAACATTTCTCTCGCATCTTATGCACATTATTTTTAACCTATAGTTTTAATATGAATCTCATTCATATTAATTTTATTTGAATCTCATTCAAATAATATCTCTCATAATATATAGTTTTAATTTACAATTAACTATATATTATAACGTATCAATATACATATAATCCCTTAAGTAATTTGAACAATTCAAATTCTTCCAAAAACTTGATCCTCGTTTTAGCCGTTATGAGCTAGAAAGGGGACCTAATGGACCTACAGATCCGAAGCTCCAACGATGCAAGATTAATCGGTCAAACTCATTGATCGAGTTAATCTAGATTCGTTAACTGCGGGTCATTCCACTAAAGACCCACAGTTGCACTTTTCTCACTGCAGAATGTTTTCGTGTCCATGGATATACGACCATTAATGACGAGTCAATCCTTCACGAGTGTTCATAACTCAAGTTGGGTCAAATTACCGTTTTACCCCTGAGTTACATCTTACTCCTTAAACACCACTGCTCCTCTAATGAACAACCCGGTTATGGTCCAACCAATAACCGGAAGTCCCTCTCGGCCAATGAGAGGGTGGGGCCCCTTGTTCAAATCCCG
>NW_019104569.1:687541-702605 GCF_001995035.1 Momordica charantia
GGAGCAGTTTTTATGCTTCGGGGTGAAGCAGTGAATTGGTGGGAGTCGGTGGCGGCAACGGAGGATCACGCCAATGTACCTGTCACGTGGGCAAGATTCAAGGACCTACTTTATAAGTACTATTTCCCCGTGACTGTCAGGAATGAGAAACGGGCAGAGTTTCTCCGTCTCACCTAAGGGAGCCTGACCGTGGCCCAATACGAAAGGAAGTTCACTGAGTTGTCCCGTTTTGGGACGCAATATATTCCTACTGAGCAATTAAAGATTGACAAGTTCATTGAGGGTTTGCGTAGGTTCTAGTTTCTTCGGGTTAGTCATGAGTACGTGTGTCGGGCATCCCCAAATGCGAAAGTGACGTAAACTAGATTTACGACCCTTCCATAGCTCAAAGGGTGTTTCAAAAACACTCTTTGATGGAACTACGTTCAAAATATAAACTGCAGTTTCCACTGCATAACCCCAAAACGAGTTAGGCAACTGAGCATAGCTCATCACTGATCGAACCATGTCCAATAGGGTTCTGTTTTTCCTTTCTGATACACCGTTTTGTTGAGGTGTACCAGGGGCTGAGAGTTGGGACGTGATTCCATGTTCTATCATATAGTCCTGGAATCTCAAGTCCATATACTCTCCACCCCGATCTGATCGAAGTGTTTTAATGGTTTTACCTAATATATTTTCAACTTCAGTCTTGTAGTCCTTGAATTTTTCAAGGGCTTCAGATTTATGTTGCATTAGGTATAAATAACCATACCTTGAATAATCATTGATAAAAGAGATGAAGTATTCATACCCTCCACGAGCTCTAACATTCATCGAACCACAAAGGTCTGAATGTATAAGTTCTAAGGGCTCTTTGGCTCTATAACCTTTTCCAGTAAAAGGTCTTTTAGTCATCTTGCCTTCAAGACAAGACTCACATGGTGGTAAAGAATCGTCTTCTAACTCACTTAGAATGCCATTCTTAACCAACCTCCCAATCCTATTGAGATTAATGTGACCTAATCTTAAGTGCCAAAGATAGGTATCTTCCTTTTGAGAAATTTTTTGCCTTTTATTTTGAGTTCTAGCATTTTTAAACAACTCGGTATTTAAAACTGCTTTAGTTATGGTTGGTCTTAGCACATACAAGTTGTTTTCAAGTAAAGCTGAACAAATATTAACACCATTTCTTGAAATGAACGCTTCATTTAAATGAAATGAAATTGAATACATCTGTTCTAACAAACAAGAAATTGAAATTAAGTTCCTTTTAATTTTAGGAACAACGTACACATTATCTAATAATATATACATATTCTTATTTGTAAACAACTTGAACTCCCCTACCGCCACAGCTGAGACGACCTCTCCCGTTCCAACCTTGAGAGTCATTTCTCCGGCGTCAAGCTGCCTCCAGGAACTAATTCCCTGAAATGAAGAACAAACGTGATTAGTGGCTCCTGAATCCAGTATCCAGGCGGAGTCATCATTCTCCACTAAACATGTTTCTAATACAAGTAAATCATATTTACCTAAGTTGGCTTTCTTCTTTTCAGCCAAGTACTTTGGGCAGTTGCGCTTCCAATGCCCGTCCATATTGCAGTGGAAACACTTTCCTTTCTCTGCAACCTTGACCTTGCCTTTCTGGGCAGCAGCAGCTGAGTCAGGTTTAGACCCCTTACCAGCASCCTTCTTCTTCTTAAAAGTCTTACTTCCAGAAGAAGAGGGCGCATACTTGGTTCTAGACGACGATCCTCTGTTGAACCTCTTTGAGGTGGCAACATTTGCCTCCCCTTCTTGTCCCTTACATTTCATAAGAGACTGGTAGGTCTGCAGCTCGTTTAGGAGCGTGGTAAGAGTGTAGTCCACCTTATTCATAACCGCATTTTCCAACCCGCAAACCCATATTTCGAAAATATGAAATCACCCACCAAACTTAGCGATTTGGATCCCAAAAAATCAGAACAGCAATCTGGCTCTGATACCAATTGAAGGGATGTTAATTCCGGAGCGGAAGTGGATTTTCGTTGCTCATTTTCGGGATACAAAACCGAAATTGAAAGAAGGAAAATACAGAGGAAACTTTACCTTTGAAGAACGTTTCTTCAACAAGTTTCCCTCGAACACCACCACTATGTCTTCCTCGCTATCCTCTTGGGTCTCGGGATCGTGCTGGTGGGAGCAATCATTTGGAACGAGAGGGAGAGATTGAGAGCGCTTTGAGAGAAAATGATGGGAGATCTTTTTTTTTTCTCTGTTATGTAAAAACTCTTCTTCACCTTCTCCAACACTTGGAGAAGAAGAAGAAAGGTGACGTGGGGCAACTCCCCACGTCACAACACTTCACACTCCCCTGCAATTTTGCAGGGGAGTTTAATATTATTATTATTATTATTATATATATATATATATATAAATATAAATATATATATAATAATTAATATATATATATATATATATATATAATTAATCAATCAAATTAATTAATAAATATAATTAATTATTAATCCAATTAATAAATAATAAATATATATATACATAAATAATTACGACTTAATTATTTATTATAAAATTAGAATCATATTCTAAAACATTTCTCTCGTATAACCTATAATTTTAATGTACATCTTTCACATTATTTTTAACCTATAGTTTTAATATGAATCTTATTCATATTAATTTTATTTGAATCTCATTCAAATAATATCTCTCATAATATATAGTTTTAATTTACAATTAACTATATATTATAACGTATCGATATACATATAATCTCTTAAGTAATTTGAACAATTCAAATTCTTCCAAAAACTTGATCAGAAGCTCCAACGATGCAAGATTAATCGGTTAAACTCATTGATCGAGTTAATCTAGATTCGATAACTATGGGTCATTCCACTAAAGACCCGCAGTTGCACTCTTCTCACTGCAGAATATTTTCGTGTCCATGGATATACGACCATTAATGACGAGTCAATCCTTCACGAGTGTTCGTAACTCAAGTTGGGTCAAATTACCGTTTTACCCCTTAAACACCACTACTCCTCTAATGAACAACCCGGTTATGGTCCAACCAATAACCGGAAGTCCCTCTCGGCCAATGAGAGGGTGAAGCCCCTTGTTCAAGTCCCGGAGTCAGCATGTAAGGGAACACTCATCTACTCCCCTAAAGTCGGGGAGGAGTGAATTCCATCTTATGAAGTTATGTTCCCAGCTTCCCACTCGGTCTCATCCCCAAAATGGTAGGAATGTTAAGTCGGCGACTCGGGCCACTCTCACCCATACAGATCAAAGGACGAGCCCTCACAGGCAGGAGTCCATAACTCACTAAGGATTGAGAATGAGTTGCCTGGTCATCCTAAGAAATAGCAACCTATTAGTTAACTGTGTTACATCTAAAGACTGCCTATTTCGTGGTTCAGTATTATACAAACTCATTGTATAGGATACCCTCACTCGCATGTCTTCACACGAACGACCTGGATCGAGTCGTCTGTAACCTTTACAGAGTGGGCTGTATCTATAGTGTTGCCAGGATAAGGTACCCAGTCTTATCCATATACTATAAACCCTTTAGGTTATTCACGGGATATTATCCATTCATATATCAGGGGTATATCAAATATATACCCCGTATATCAACTATATACCCAGTATATATACTGTCCCGATTACATCATAAATAACCTTGAATGTTTAGTTTATTGGATTTTGGAAAATGCAAAGCTATGATTCAACAACAAATTTATTGAATAAACTTTATTAAATAGACATTTGTTTTTACAAAATACAAACTACGAGTTTAGGGCAACACACCCAACAATATATATATTTTATTTTATTTTATCATTATTATATATATATATTATTCTTAATTTATTTTTTTTCAAAATTATCTCAACCCTTCATTTTTAATGATTAAGATCTAATGGTTCAAAATTAAACTTGATTTTTTTTACCATTTTCTTCCCTCTATTTAAACTACACTTCTCATTCAAAATTATAAAACAATTCTCTTATTCTCAATCCTCCATAACTTCAGAATTCTCATTTTGCTAATCTCTCCAAGTTCTCAATTTTTCTTTCCATCTTATTTGTGAGAGAAATTTTATTGTTGTGAGGATTGAAATTTTTGTGAGCTCAAATTTGTATATTTACTCCATTTGAGAGTTTGTAAGTGTGTGTTTCAAAATCTTCAACTCATTGTAACGGTGTGATCCTCACCGTGGAGAGGATTGTCTTTGCTCTTGTGAAGAGCAGTATACCGGTTTGACTCCTACTGTGGAAATAGTCAGAATTTCAATTTACATCCCAAGAGGTGCTTGGGAAGTGAAGTAGGACAGTTGTACCGAACCACTATAAAAATTTCCGGTGTCAAATTTCTCTAACCCTCTCTCTTATTTACTTTTGCAATTAATCTTAGAATTTTATTGTTTGCTCTAAATTTCTCTGGTTTGCTTTAGAATTTATTTTATCTTACATTGTTAAAATTTCATATCTCAAAAACTGTATTATTTTTGTTTAAATTGGGCCCATTTATTAAAAAGTTTATATTTTGTTAATTAAACCCTATCCACCCCCCCCCTCATCTAGAGTTGCCATACCGATCCAACAGTTAAGAGAGCACAGTAATATGGGGTTTAGTATGTATTTTCTGTTACATTTGATTTTGATTATGTTACAATTGATATTGTTGTTAGGGTTGACTTTTTATTGCAGAAACATGTGTCAATAGCCTACAATTGATATTGTTGTTAGGGTTGACTTTTTATTGCAGAAACATGTGTCAATAGCCCTGTTTGATCACGTTTTTTATGAGATGTGAATCCCGGAGCAAAAGCGGATCATCGTTCATGACTTTTTGAGAAAACCAAACGTGTGCAAAAATTAAAATACAGGGGAAAGAACATTTTTTACCTTTGAAGAACTCTTCCTCAATTTGATTTCCCAAACATCACCAAACGATCTTCCTTACTATCCTCAAGGTGTGACGATCTCGCTTATGGGAGCGTCGGTTTAGAACGTGAGGGTGAGTTGAGAGAGTGTGATTGAGAGAAATGCTGGAGAGAACTGTAGTTCTGTTTTTCTGGGTAGTGTTTTTGCAGAACAATTCTACATCACCCAAAAGTATGACGTGGGGTAACTCCCCACCTCATAACTGCCATCTCACTCCCCTGCAATTAAGCAGGGGAGTGTTAATATTAACATTAATATTAATATTAAATTAATATTAATAATTAATATATAATATATAATAATATATATAAAATTAATTAATAAATATTAATTAATTATTAATCTAATTAATAATCAATTAATATATATATATGTATATATAAATCAAATAAATAATTAACACTTAATTATTTATCATGAAAATAGAATCGTATTCTAAAGCATTTCTCTCGTATAATCTATAGTCGTAATGTACATCTTATGCACATTATTCTATAGGTTAAGAATAATGTGCATAAACTATAGGTTGAGAATAATGTGCATAAGATGTACATTATTCTTAACCTATAGTTTTAATATGAATCTAATACATATTAATTTTATTTGAATCTCATTCAAATAATATTTCTCATAATATATAGTTTTAATTTAGAATAAACTATATATTATAATGTATCAATATACATATAATCCCTGGAGCAATTTGAATAGTTTAAATTCTTCAAAAAACTTGATACTCGTTTTACCTGTTATGAGCTAGCAAGGGGACCTAATCGACCTATAAATCAGAAGCTCCAACGATACGAGATTAATTGGTCAAACTCATTGACCAAGTTAATCAATATTCCTTAACTACGGGTCACTCCACTAAAGACTCGCAGCTACACTCTTCTCACTGCAGAATGTTTTCGTGTCTATGGATATACGACCATTAATAACAAGTCAATCCTTCACGAGTGCTCGTAACTCAAGCTGGATTAAATTACCGTTTTACCCTTGAGTTACATCTTACTCCTTAAATACCACTGCTCCTCTAATGAACAACTCGGTTATGGTCCGACTAATAACTGGAAGTCCCTCTCGGGCCAGTGAGAGGGTGGGGACCCTTGTTCAAGTCCCGAAGTCAGTAATTAAGAGAACACTCATCTACTCCCCTAAAGTCGGGGAGAAGTGAATTCGATCTTGTGAAGTTATGTTCCCAGTTCCCCGCTCAGTCTCGTCCCTAAAATGATAGGAATATTGAGTCGGCAACTCGAGCCACTCTCACCCATATAGATCAAAGGACGAGCCCTCACGGGCAGGAGTCCATAACTCACTCAGGATTGAGAATGAGTTATTTAGTCATCCTATGAAATAACAATCTGTTATTGAACGGCGTTACATCTAAAGATTGTCTATTTCGCAGTCCGGTCTTATACAAACTCATTGTATAGGATACCCCCACTCGCATGTCTCCACACAAACGACCTGGATAGAGTTGTCTGTAACATTTACAATCTGGGCCGTATCCATAGTGTTGCCAGGATAAGGTACCCAGTCTTATCCATATACTATAGACCCTTTAGGTTATTCACGGGACATTATCCACTCGTATATCAGAGGTATATCAAATATATACCTAGTATATCAAATATATACCCAGTATATATACTATCCTAGTTACATGAAAATAACCTTGGATGTTTAGTTTATTGGATTTTGGACAATGCAATGCTATGAATTCAACAACAAATTTATTGAATAAAACTTTATTGAATATACATTTGTTTATACATAAATACAAACTACGAGTTTAGGGCAACACACCCAACAGTTTTTGACCCCTTTCCCATCATTATTTGCCAAAAAGAATCATATATTCTTAAAGTAGAACATGCATAGATTATTTCTGCATAAAAGTCAAACTATGGTACTTTAGGAAAAATATGAGAAAAATGCAGTTAAAGTTGGAAGAAAATAACATAAATCTGTTTTTACAGAATTGGGCCCTGCGCATTTTTGGAGGACAAAATGGCAAAATGCACGTTTTGATTAATGAAAGGCAAGAAGGGCATTTCCCACATGTTCAAAACCGTGAGTCCAAGTCCAAGTGAGGTGGTTAGGTGAATCTCAACCCATTCCTCATAAAATAGAGAGGAGTTTCAACCAACCTATGGTGCTATACAAGGAAGTCATCCCTCCATCAGCAAATTATCCCTTCCAAGCTCAATTTCATCTTCTTTTAGATGCTCTCTAGTTGCAGAACACGTTTTTAGGGTTTATGTTTATGTTATAGTTGTTCGTTGTTTTGTTTTGCACGCTTTTACCTTTCGTATTGTCTTGAATTCAAGTTCTTACTTCCGTTATTTGTTCATTATGTTCTTTTAAAGTTCCTTAGCGAGTTTCAACTCCCCTCACGCTCGAGAGAGAAGAGGGTCAAGCTAGAACTGATTGTACGTCTTATTTATTCATTTAAATTCAATGAAAAATACTTTCTTTATGTTTTCGTACATTTAATTTCCTTTAATTATGTTATAAATTAGTTATCAACCTCTTTGTGGAATGCCTTAGTCAAAATGATTTGATTTTCAACACGCTCGGGATTTGCCCAGAATTGTGCCTGACACTTTTTTGGGTTGGTTTCTAAAACTTTTCTTTACGTCTTTTTTCCATTTGGCTAGTGGGAACTTGATTTATACACCAAAGCACAACCTTGGGAAATGCGAGTTAGGTAAAATAATAGGAAACCAATATGGGATGTGACTTAGGAATAAGTGCATAAAACATGGTCCTAAGCATAGGCCCTCTGACCCATAATGCAAATGAGTTGGTTGATATTCTCTAGGATTGTAATCACACATAGGCATATGATTGTAGGTTACCCTAGCCTCTGCAGCAACCAAAAGCGATAGTGAAATAGTAGAACTCAAATCCCAAGTAAAGTCAGGAATTGCGCCTGGTGCATTTTTCCAACTTAGTGTGTTTCCATGTTTTGCATCAAAACTAAGGTAGGAGATAAGAAGATTGAGTTTTATTAAATTGCTTGTTAGTTAAAACCCCAAACAACAACATTTTATCACATTTTTCTTCCTAAATCACAATTGCATATTTGAACCATTTCACTGCATTATTTGATTTTGAAAAGCAACAAGTTCCTAAGGATTCGACCTTGGATTATTTCCGAGTATTACTTGTGACCATGTGCGCTTGCACGAGTCTCTAATCTTTTTAAAGGTAGAGAAAGTCCAAACACTTGTTATCATTCAGTTTTTATTTTGAGTCGTAATTATATTTAAATATATTTTCAGTATCGGAGGTTTTTTTAATATTGTTAAAAATCAAACTAATTCCAAAAATAATACCACTTTCAAAATAATTCCAAAAATAATGCTTATTAATAGTTTCATGAGTTGTCAAAGTTTGCGGAGCCCACAAAAATATTTTTTTTTATGAAATTTTCTACAGGTGGCAAGGCAACCCATTCGTCTTCCCTCTCCTTCGCCGGCTACTCCAAGTCCTCCCTACCATTTTTATTCCCTCTCCGATGGCGCAGTAGTGGTAGCTTTCGGCCTTTCTTTCAGCAGCCATTGACTTCTGTCGTTGCCACTATCTGTTTCTTTCGATTTTGGCTTCAACATCGATCACGACTACCCACTCTCTGGTACCATCATGTCGATATGCTAACAAGAAAACACATGGCACATTCATCGCCGTCGTGTTCGCGACGAAGGGATTACAAATTTTGGCTGGTGGGGTTGTGGCTATAGTCATCTGTGCCGCTTTCAACGCCAAATACCTTGCTCCGACATACAAGGAAAATGACGCTACCTCTATCATCCCACAAGCCGATTAAGCTCGACAGAAAAGTAGTGGATTAAACATCAGAAACCGCTTGGGATTGTACTGCTGTCGGGGAAAGAATCTGAAATAAAAATGGTAGGAACGAGAGAGAGAGAAGCAGCAGTAGAAGGACAGAGGAAGAAGAACTGGTTGCCTTGCCACCTGTAGAAAATTTGATAAAAAAAAATATTTTTGTGGCCCCCACAAACTTGTCAACTCATCAAACTATCAAATAAGCATTATTTTTGAAATTAGTGTGAGAGTGGTATTATTTTTGGAATTAGTTTGATTTTTAACAATGTTAAAAAAAACTCCTTCAGTAGCTTAGAAACATAATAAGAAAGATGATATCTTTGTGATCCATCTACTATTATAATTCTCTTTCTTTCTCCACTTTAAATTCTAGAATTGTTTGTTAGACATTTTTATGATACTTTGGATTCTTTTATTCTTTTATTCAATTTTCCACTCATAATTTTATTATCTGAACTTTAAACTCGATTTTCTCATTTGAGGGGATGTTAAGGAGAGAATACAACTAACTCATCGTGATGTATCTACTTATGAGGATTGAGGTGGCTTACGATGTATTTCTAAAGCTGAAAGATTAGATTCAATTTTGGTTTGAAAGTAAACCACTGAACCTCACGAACTGAATCGAATATGTGGTATCTCTTTCTTTCATTTTTCCTTTATCCCAAAGCTCATTCTACAACCTTCCCCATCCTTTTTTAGCATGAGTCACATTTTTACACATTGTCTTTTTTATTAAAGAAACTTCTTCCAATTCAATTCATTTCAAATAGAAAACAAACTTATTCATGTTCTCTTCTTCGACCTTGCCCCTTTTTTTCTCTCTCTCCCCATCATTCACCTGCCACTCCCAATCTTCTTCCTCTTCCCTATTTATTGAGTAGACCCATAGTAGGGGTTAGGGGTGTTAAAAAAAATCGACAACCCAACAAACCCAAAAAATCGAACCCACCGTTTGGGTTTGGGTAAAAAAAAATTTTCTGTTGGGATGGGTTGGATTTTTGCACGACCGAAAAATCGGTTCAGTTCGTAGGTTTGGATATCTTTTGGTTGGTCCAACCCGAACTGAACTGACTATCTTTTAAATTTATATATATATATTATAACCTATGGTTTCTTATCTAGCTTTTTCTCTTCCCCTTCTTCTCATGCCGCCAACACTTTATCTCTCTCGCATCCCTTTCCATAGCAAACCCTCCTCCCGTTGACCACTCATCTCACGCCGCTCTCCATCGTAACCAGGTAGTTGCCTTTACCATTGTCACCTTCAATCGCTTGTCTCCATTGCTGCCATCCAACCACTCCTCTTTGCGGTTGTCGAGTCAAGTCATTCATCTCTTCCTCTCCGTCGTTCTATCAATTTACTGGCTTTGTATTTATTTCAAGGGAAAAGTGGTTTTTCTTCTTTTTAAAAACTCTATATTATCCATGCAAGAAGAAATTGATTAGATTTGAGGGAAAAAAAAGTTTAAAACCCTCTATTTTTCCCTTTCTTTTCTATTTTTCCCTTTCAATTTCACTTCTCTAATTTTTTCTTGTCTTTTTTTAAAGAGGGATCAAAACCAGGAAAAGATTAAAAGCAATAAGAGTAGTCAAACAACACATCCAATCTAGAATGGTATAATGCCACACCCATGTTTCCTCTTCAAGTGTGGCCAGCATTGCAATTTTATTGGCAAAAATTATTTGTCTTTCTTCCAATCTATGTTTTCATTCTTCTCCCTCAAAATTTAGTAACCTGATTTTGGGTTGGGTTGGGTTGCATACTTTGTTTTGATCTCTCAGGTAGCAGAACCAACCAACCCGAAAATTTGAGTTGGTCCAAAAATTTTCCCTTAACCCGACCCAACCCAACTCATGTACACCCCTCATAGGGGTGGAGCAATATATCGGGTCATGCATGGGGTTACATGACAACTATGCATGAGTGGTTGTAATTCCAACTTAATGACATGATTGTTCCCACGAACAATGTCAAATGTTGTAGCGTGAAACTCGAATGTTGAGACAAAACTTGAAATTTATTACGCGGTACAGATAATAGAGCGAAGGATTGTATTATTGAATAATGAAAATAATACACTTTTACAATAGTGTTAATACTGCTACGTATATACATACAGTCATGGTTAGTTTGTTAATAACAAACTACCTAACTACCAAGATTATAGTAACAAATTATGGTAAGTTCTAATACTCCCCGTCAAGATGGAGCCTAAAGATCAAAAACACTCATCTTGGACATAAGAAAACACAGAGCAGGCCTTGGTAAACATGTCTGCTAACTGAGAACTAACCGAATAGGCAGGAGCTTTAAAAAACCATCAATAACTTTGTCACAGACAAAGTGACAATCAATCTTAATATGTTTAGTACGCTCATAAAACGTTGGATTAGAAGCAATGGAGACGGTTGCTTGATTATCACAGTAAACCACAACTGGTGGAGAGAAAGAAACATGTAAGTCTGAAAGTAACTGATGAATCCATATCAACTCACTAGTAACACCCGCTAAGGAACGATATTCAGCCTCGGCTGATGATCGAGAAACCGTGGGCTGCTTCTTAGACTTCCAGGAAATTAAAGATTCTCCCAAGAAAATACAAAAACTAGTAATAGAGCGACGAGTATCTGAACACGATCCCCAATCAGCATAAAAAAAGCTCGAAGCTGAAAAGCAGAGGATTTTCGTAACAAAATCCCTTGGCCTGGTGAACTTTTAAGATACCTCAATAGATGATGAACAGCAGCCAAGTGACCAGAACATGGGCGTTGAAGAAATTGACTGAGTCTATGCATAGAGAAGGAAATATCAAGGCAATATATCTGTAAATAAAGCAACCGACCAAGTAGGCGACGATAAGGCGTTGCTTCTTTATCGGAAAGAGGATCACCAGATAATCTCTCAAATAAGAAGGGTGCCGGGATCACTGATGTCGTAAGCAATAGGAGCAGTTGGTACAATAACATATATAATAGCAGAATCTGGTGTAATATTAGATAGAGTTGGATCAACATTAGGCACGGCTGGGTCAGTAATAGGCACGACTGGTACAATGTCAGTAGGGACAGTTGTAGCAAGATCAGAATCTGAAACAGCAATGGTAGGAGACTCATAGCCAGCAACATCAGCAACAATGAGAGCAAGCGTAACATCTAAAGGTTCAGTAGCAGTAGGAGTAGGCAAAGTAGCATATGAAGGATGAATAGAAGGCCCTTCGGGTATAACAGTAGACAGTACAAATTTAGCCAAAAAATCAACAATAGAAGTACTATCAGTCCGAACCACAGTATGAAAAAGGAACAAATCTTCAAAAAATAGGACATCACGTGAAACAAAAAATTGTTTCTTGGTAATATCATAAAGTCTATACCCCTTAATACTAGCTGGATATCCCATAAAAACACAAAGGCGAGCTCTCGAATCAAATTTCATGCGGTGTAATGGTAAAGTGGAAGCATAAGCAAGACATTCAAATGTGCGTAAAGAAGCATAATCAAAGTCTCTTTTAAACAAAACATTATATGGCGATGCATTGGAGAGCATGGCATAGGTTTACGATTAATCAAATAAGCAGCAGTAAGTACACAATCACCCCAAAAATGGAGAGGCACTCGAGATTGAAAAAAGAGAGCCCGAGCAACATTAAGCAGATGTTGGTGTTTCTGTTCGACAACCGAGTTCTGCTAAGGCCAATCAACACAAGAAAATTGATGTAAAGTCCCTTTAGAAGCAAAGGAATCAGTGAATCAAAACTCAGGAGCATTGTCAGAACGAAATATCTTAATAACCTTAGAAAATTATGTCTCAATTATCTTGAACAATCGAGGGACTATTGTTAATGCATCAGATTTACGCCGAATGAGATACACCCAAGTAAAACGAGAGCAATCATCAACTAATGTTAAAAAATATGTATAACCATTGAGTATTAAAAGGATCCCAAACGTCACAATGTAATATATCAAAAACAGAATCAGCAACATGATTATTGCAGAAAAAGAAACTCGACGTTGCTTAGCCAGTTGACATATATGGCAAATAGAAGAAGAACAACCACCAGTAATAGGTAAAGATTGTTTTAACAAAGCAAGTCGAGCAGGCGAGGGATGTCCCAACCGTTTATGCCAAGTATCTATAGAAGCATGACAAGCAAAAATTGAAACATCCTTAGGAGCAGAAATTGAAAGCAAAGGAAGTGAAAGAGTGTAAAGTCCATCCATGCAATCAACCTTGCCAATCGTTTTCAATAATGACCTATCCTGAATAAAACAAGAAGCACCAGAGAATTCGATCAAAATACAATCATGTTGAAGTAGAGCACTCACAAACAGAAGATTATAAGTGAATGAGGAACAAAATAGCACGTTATGGAGGATAAAGTTGCCTGATAACTGAACAGTTCCAATAAGTTCCACAGAAATTCGAGGTAATGTAGGCAAGACAACAGTAATATTAGTAGTAGGGCGCAGATCCAGAAAAAGAGACATTTGATGGCAAATACGACTAAAAGCCCCCGAATCAATTATCCAAGAATTGAAGCCATTATAATCAATTGAAGATAACACCGAAAAAGATGTACCTGCAACGTGAGACACACACATTAGGCGGTGTTGTCTCTGGTTTTTATACTATAAGATGAGATTGTAGCATCTCCATCAATTGAGAGCACTGATTATTTCTCAAGCTAGCAAAAAATGCAGGTTGACTATTAGATGGCGGAGAATTTTGGGAGGATGGGCAACAGGCTACAAAATTCTTCGCTGGAGCTTGATTAATCATGCTTGTAGTAGCAGGAGTAGAATGTATTGTATTTGACCGAGCAGCACTGAAATTATTGCCTTATCCAGGTAGATATCCGTGTAATTTGTAGCATTTATCTGTTACATGGCCCCGAAGTCCACAATGTGTGCAATAGGAACGATTATCCCTTTTTCGAAATTGATTAGTGTTATTCTTCTTTGAAGCTTCAGCAGCAGCCATGACCATGGATTCAAGAGAAAAATTACTTATGCCAACAACACGTTGACGTTCTTCTTGAATAAGTAAGGAAAATACCTTGTTTATCGGAGGAATTGGATCCATGAGGAGAATTTGAGCCCGAACAGTGGCATATGATTCGTTAAGGCCCATGAGAAAGATCACGACGTACCCTAAACGAAGAAACTCTAATAGTGACTTGGATCCGTCGTATTTGCAGTCAAGTGATGGTCGATACTCCACGAGTTCTTGCCAGATCGTCTTCAATTTTGTGTAGTAAAGCTCGATTGACATCGTACCTTGTACAATGGTAACCAATTCCTTACGAAGTTGAAAGATCCGTGGACCATTGCTTTGCTGAAATTGCTCCTTGAGTTTGATGTCACAATATCATTGTTACATTTCCAAGCTGCAAGTAGTGCTTTGTTCTTTCCAAAAAGCGCAATGAACATAGATCTGCGCCAGGAATTGTAATTACTCGAAATTGATCAAGAAAAAAAATCGCAATAACCGACGATTAAATGGAGAAGAAGCAATTGCGATACCATATTACGCGGTACTACATATATATATACCGTCATGGTTAGTTTGTTAATGACAAACTACCAAGATTATAGAAACAAATTAGATTACAGTAACAAATTATGGTGGTTTCGAGGTGAGTGCAGGACGTTCAAGTTAGTACAATCCAATGTGTTCTTTAGACGAGCAATAAAGAAAAATATGTATACCTACATACAAAGGCCGATGTTCGAGGTTCGAGGCATGGTTCCTTAGACCCGAGCATGAGGAATTACTCCACAAGCTTTCAATATCCCTCTTTCTTCTACTGCCACGTGGAAGACCTTATAACTATTTCTTAACCAGCATATTTATACACAGCTATCATTCGCTCCAAGTCCAAGAACCAGGCCTTGAGGCAACAAACCGAATTAAGATTTGAGCCAACAATTGGAATAAAAATTACATCACATACAGTAAGAGTTACCACTCGAGAAAAATTCAAAAATTACAAATTCTATGATGTTTGAAATGGGAAACGATGATTATACAGCCAGTTGAATGTTGCCAAGATCGATCTGTGCAGCGATCTCCTCTAGCTGCTTCTTGACGCTCAAATCGATGAGTTTGGATCCAGCATTCCCAAACCTGACGGTGAATCCAGCCACGAGGCTTGGATCGATCTGCGTCTTGATCCTCACGTTCTTGGCTCCGCTCAATTTCTGGACCTGCTTCGCAATCTGCGCCAGATGCTGCTGCTCCAGCGCCACCACCGAGCTCACCACCGCCAGC
>NW_019104569.1:706896-722053 GCF_001995035.1 Momordica charantia
CATGCGGTAGTGTGGCGTGTTCCGGTGGATTCCACGGCAGCACGACCCGTTCTTCAACAAAAAAACCCGTGGTCAACACGTGAACCAGCGGCTCCGGTGGCTACTTTGCAATTCCGGTGCGAAACAACCCAACGTTTTCTTCGTTTCGACAAGTTTCAGCGCTTACCCACTCCTATTCGAAGCTCAATCCATGTTACCCACCCTCTTTTGCATTGGTTCGGCATTGACCCACCACTAATCGGACTCAAACCAGAATTACCCATCGCTTTTTGACATCGGAACAACAAGCCTAAGGACATTCGAACTCAGTTTTGGAAGTCGAACCTGCGTTGACCCACTCTTAACTCATGAGGTTTTGGTGTGAGTTAGTAGGTAGCGACTCACCTAAGTTAGTGTTAATGCAAACTACGTGTTTTTAGTTAGTTTCTAACTCAAGCTTGGTTGCCTTTGATTTAGGGAATCCTTCGGTGAGCTTAGTAGCGTTAGGGCCATTGTGTAAGTAGACAAGGGGCGTGTGCGTGCGTTAATGTGTGTTAGTTGTTTTCCATTGTACTGTTTGGTGATGTTTAATATTGATTTTGATACGCTATTGTGTTAGGTAACTCTCGTTTGTGCTAATCTGTATGCTTGGTGTAGTGTTGAATGTTCGTCGGAGATAATGGTGGAATTTTTCCTTGTTAGACTGCTGAAAATTGTTGTGGAATGATGTGTGATTACCAAGGGATGCTCGTTAAAATGGAATTATTGCGATTATGTTTTCTTATGATGTGGGCGTGCTAGTATAGTTTATAAAAAATGTTTCTTTATGATGTGAGCGTGCTGGTTGAGCATATATAAACGTTTCTTTATGATGTGTATGATGCGAGTGTGCTGGTCTGAGTCATATTATTTTCTTATGAGATGTGGGTATAATAGAAACATATTTTCGGACCCTGTTCGCAGGTTAGGGGTTGTTGTGAAGTGGGTCGTGATAAGAAACGTTGGATTCTTAGGGAAAGTGAATGGGTGAGTGTCAGGGCCTCGTGTATAAATGGTCGGGGGCTGATACGTCACTAACTTAGTATCGAGGCCTCGGGTAAAAAGGGTCGAGGGTCGATGCGAGCAGTCTTTTGGAAGGAAGACTATTGGGGCCTTGGGTAAAAATGGTCAAGGGCCGATAGATGGTGAAGTCATTGGGGCTTGGGTAAAAATGGTCGAAGGTCGATGCAACAGTGTCAGGACCCTGGGTAAAAATGGTCAGGGGCCGACTCTACTCGAAAAAGTTAGCTTTGGAAAGCTAGGATAGCTGTGATAAGCGTAGAGGTGCTTGAGATGTTAGGGAGCCTCGAGGTTGGTAACTAAATTGTTCATGGCTGTGGTTATCGCCGGATCTTATAGAACGTGTCTATGTTTGATTGAATAATGTGATGAAGAGCATGACTATGAATGTTTCATGATTTTTTTGTTTTAGCATGATGTTTGTGTGTTGTTGGTGAGGGCTACTTATGAAGTATATTTTATATACTCACCGCCCTCTACAATTATTGTTTCAGGCGGAGGATTCGTTGGCGACCATGGTGATGAAACGGAGGAGACATGACGAGCGAGGACCATAGGCTGCGTAGTTACTTTTGCTTAGCTTAGGTTTAGATGGTTAAGACTTTATGGTTTGGTCAATAAAATACTTGTTCTTATTTGAATAATTGGGAGGTTCCCACTCGTTGTCTACTTTATTTCGGAATAGGTGTTTATTTTAGTTTTCTTCCATTCATTGAGTTTGCCTAGTTGGAATAATGAAGTTGCCTCATGGGGTTGTCCACGGATGACGTTTCATTGATATTCTATAGAGTTGGTTCATTGGTAAATTGATGAGAGTTGAAGCTTTATTTTATATAATTATTTCACAGGGAGTTGTCATCTCGTGTTTGGAGTTAAGTTTAGACAGGTGGGTAGTTAACGTGACCTAGAAGTGTGTGGGAAGTTCTGGGGCGTTACATTTAGTAAATATAAATGTTATATTAATGTATGTCATTGATGCATGATTATAGTTTCAATTTCTTTAAAATTTATAAGTGTTATAAGTTTGGTGAATAGAAATTAAAGTCTATAATCAAGAATTGCATGCAAACCCTAGGTCTTCAATAATTAATTTCAAAGGGGTTTGGAATTGATTATGTCATAGGTTATATACTTTTTATTTTGGTTTTAAATAGGTTTAAAACGACGAAATAAAAGGTAAATATAAAATATTGCCTATAAAGGAACCATGTCTAAGGAAGGTTCTGTCTAGGTTGAGGTACTTAAACTAACCGTAAGGGAACACCACTACTTGGGAATCGACTTGGGGGTTGAATTAGTCAATATTTTATAGCATGCAATAATGTGGTTAGTTCGTTAAAGTGTTTAATGAACTAAAACATTAAGTTTTAAACAAATCCAATATAAAAGTTATATTGGACAAACTAATAAACTTAGATAATTTCATTTAGCCGGATTTTACCTAAGTAATAACCCTAAATTGTAAAATACTAAGTGAGAGGATTAGGTGTATATATAAAATATACCATGTATATGAGATATACGTCATATATATATACATTCTTTCACTCACGTTCTACGTATAAGTTCACATCGTGAGTTCTATGCTCGGTCTCATGTCGCCTTGGGAGTGGCCTCCCTACGGAAGGTGTTTGCATGGTTCAATACCAAAGTGAATGGAGAAAGTATTTATAGTAAGTGGGAGAAGGACGTGTGACATCTCTTTCATTGGTTTACAATGTGAGGTTTCATACACGGCCTGTCTGTCGTCCTAGAGCAACCACCCCTACGAAGGGTCTGTTGTATGGAATCAAAATCAGGGTGAACTTCAGAAATGGATAAGGTCTCTTAGGTTTTGCACCAATATTTGTCCTTCCCTACGACAGGCTTATTGGGGCGGACCTCTAGGGTCTGAAAATGGCGGGTCACACTTACGAGAAGTTATTTAAGTTTGTTAGTAACTCCTTGACCAAACAAATGGCGACTAACTGTTATAGGAATAAGAGTTATTCTGGTGTAATATTTAGTTGAGAATGTCTCAATTCAGTGAAGGAGTAGCTGACTGCCCCATGGTAGTTGTTGCTCTAAATCACTGAAGCATCGTCGCAAAAATAATCTGGATTGAAAGGGTGCATTATTACTTTTTGCTAAAATTGATTGGGTTGTTAATGGGTAGTGCAAGTGTCTAATATAGATTTGTTTATATTTCAGCATGTCTAAATCTATTGCCTTGCTTGCCGCCGAAAAATTCAACGGTGAAAATTACACACAATGGAAAATGAACCTTAACACGATACTCATGGTAGATGATCTTAGGTTCGTCTTAACTGAGGAGTGTCCTTTGGCTCCCACGCCTAATGCCAGCCCGAGCCAGTCGAGATGCCTATGACAGATGGATCAAGGCTAATGACAAGGCCAAGGTCTACATTTTGGCAAGCATATCTGATGTGCTGGTCAAGAAGCATGAGAGCATGGTCACCGCAAGGGAGATCATAGATTCGTTGCACGACATGTTTGGACAGTCGTCCATTCAAGCCTGACACGATGCTCTCAAATTCATTTACAATTCCAGCATGAAAGAGGGAACATCAGTGCGAGAACATGTTCTCATTCTGATTGTCCACTTTAATGTGGCTAAATTGAATGGCACTGTCATAGACGAGGGGAGTCAGGTTAGCTTTATCTTGGAATCTATTCCAAAGAGTTTCCTATAGTTTCGTAGCAATGTTGTGATGAACAAGATCGAGTACAACCTTACCACGCTCTTAAATGAGCTACAAATTTTTCAGTCTCTTATGAAAAATAAGGGACAAGAAGGGGAGGCAAACGTTGTCACCTCAAAACGGTTCCGTTAAGGTTCGACCTCAGGAACCAACTCTGCACTTTATTCTTCTGGAAGTAAGACCTCAGTAGGCAAACGTTGACCCTACTGCTACTACTGCTACCAAGAAGGGCAAGGCCAAAGTTGCAGACAAAGGAAAATGTTTCCACTGCAACATGGATGGGCACTGGAAAAGAAACTGCCCGAAATACTTGGCCGAAAAGAAGAAAGCCAAAGAAGGTAAATATGATTTAATTTTTCTTGAAACATGTTTAGTGGAGAATGATGATTCTGCTTGGATATTGGATTCAGAGGCCACTAACTATGTTTGTTCTTCTTTTCAGGGAATTAGTTCCTGGAGGCAGCTTGATGCTGGGGGAATGACTCTCAAAGTCGGAACGGAAGATGTCTTCTCAGCAGTCATAGTGGGAGACCTAAAGTTGTTTTTGAAGGGATGTTAATCCCGGAGCGGAAGCGGATTTTCGTTGCTGATTTTAGGGATACAAAATCGAAATTGAAAGAGGAAAAATACAGAGGAAATTCAATACCTTTGAAAAACGTTTCTTTGACAAAATTCCCTCGAACACCACCACCAAGCCTTCCTCGCTATCCTCTGGGTACGAGATCGTTCTTGTGGGAGAGTTTCTATTGGAACGAGAGGGAAAATTTTATTGAGAGTTTGAACAGAGAGAGCATCACTTTGGGAGTTCTGTGTTCTTCTGTTTTTGCAGAACACTTCTGCAAATTTTCCTAGAAAAACAAGTGACGTGGGGAGTTACCCCACATCACTTAACTCCCCACTCCCCTACATTAATGAGGGGCGTTAATAATTAATATTAATCAAATTAATAATTAATTAATTAAATGTAATATAAAATAATTTATTAATCAAATTAATAAATAATTAATATTAATAATTAATTAATTAAATGTAATATTAAATAATTAACAATTAATTATTTAACATTTAATTAAATATCTCATATTTAATTAAACCATATTCTCTCTTGTATAACCTATAGATTTAATGTACATCTTATGTGTATTAACTTTTAACCTATAGTTTTAATATGAATCATATTCATATTAATTTTATTTGAATCTCATTCAAATAATTTCTCTCATAATATATAGTTTTAATTTAGAATTAACTATATATTATAATGTATCAATATACATATAATCCCTTAAGAAATTTGAACAGTTCAAATTCTTCCAAAAATTTGATCCTCGTTTTACCCGTTATGAGCTAGTAAGGGGACCTAATGGACCTACAGATCCGAAGCTCCAACGATGCAAGATTAATCGGTCAAACTCATTGACCGAGTTAATCTAGATTCGTTAACTACGGGTCATTCCACTAAAGACCCGCAGTTGCACTCTTCTCACTGCAGAATGTTTTCGTGTCCATGGATATASGACCATTAATGAYGAGTCAATCCTTCACRAGTGTTYGTAACTCAAGTTGGGTCAAATTACCGTTTTACCCCTGAGTTACATCTTACTCCTTAAACTTCACTGCTCCTCTAATGAACAACCCGGTTATGGTCCAACCAATAACCGGAAGTCCCTCTCGGCCAATGAGAGGGTGGGGCCCCTTGTTCAAGTCCCGGAGTCAGCATTTAAGGGAACTCTCATCTACTCCCCTAAAGTCGGGAAGGAGTGAATTCCATCTTGTGAAGTTATGTTCCCAACTCCCTACTCGGTCTCGTCCCCAAAATGGTAGGAATGTTGAGTCGGCGACTCGGGCCACTCTCACCCATACAGATCAAAGGACGAGCCCACACGGGCAGGAGTCCATGACTCACTCAGGATTGAGAATGAGTTGCCTGGTCATCCTAAGAAATGACAATCTATTAGTTAACGGTGTTACAACTAAAGATTGTCTATTTCGCGGTCCGGTCTTATACAAACTTATTGTATAGGATACCCCCACTCGCATGTCTCCACACGAACGACCTGGATCGAGTCGTCTATAACCTTTACAGGGCGGGTCGTATTCATAGTGTTGCCAGGATAAGGTACCCAGTCTTATCCATATACTATATACCCTTTAGGTTATTCACGGGACATTATCCATTCATATATCAGGGGTATATCAAATATATACCCCGTATATCAACTATATACCCAGTATATATACTGTCCCGATTACATCACAAATAACCTTGGATGTTTAGTTTATTGGATTTTGGATAATGCAAAGCTATGATTCAACAACAAATTTATTGAATAAAACTTTATTAAATAGACATTTGTTTTTACAAAATACAAACTACGAGCTTAGGGCAACACACCCAACAATTTTTAGACAAGAATACATATATATTATTAGATAATGTGTATGTAGTTCCTAAAATAAAGAGGAACTTAATTTCAATTTCTTATCTACTAGAACAATGTTATGCTATTTCTTTTTCATTAAATGAAGTGTTCAGTTCATGAAATGGTGTTAACATTTGTTCTGCAAAACTTGAAAACAACTTATGTGTGTTAAGACCAACCATAAGTACAACAATTTTAAATACAGAGTTGTTTAAAAATGCTAAAACTCAACACAAAAGGCAAAGAACTTCTCCATAAGAAGATACCTATCTTTGGCACCTAATGTGACCTCAATAGGATTGGGAGATTGGTTAAGAGTTGACTTCTAAGCGAGTTAGAAGATGACTCCTTACCTCCATGTGAATCTTGTCTTGAAGGCAAGTTGACTAAAAGACTTTTTACTGGAAAAGGTTACAGAGCCAAAGAATCCTTGGAGCTGGTACATTCAGATCTTTGTGGTCCGATGAATGTTAAAGCCAAGGGAGGGTATGAGTTTTCATCTATTTCATAGATGATTATTTAAGGTATGGATATCTCTACCTAATGCAACATAAGTCTAAAGCCTTTGAAAAGTTTAAGGAGTACGAGACTGAAGTTGAGAACCAATTAGGTAAGACGATAAAGACACTTCGATCTGATTGGGGTGGAGAGCATATGGACTTAAGATTCCAGGACTATATGATAGAACATGGAATTACATCCCAACTCTGATCACATGGTACATCTCAACAGAACGGTGTATGGGAAAGGAGAAATAGAACCCTATTAGATATGGTTCGATCTATGATGAGCTATGCTTAATTGCCTGCCTCGTTTTGGGGTTTTGTAGTAGTTTTGCAGTAGAGACTGCAGTATACATTTTGAACCTAGTTCCATCAAAAAGTGTTTCTGAAACATCTTTTGAACTATGGAGGGGACGTAAATCTAGTTTACGTCATTTCAGAATTTGGGGATGTCCAGCACATGTGTTAGTGACAAACCGAAGAAACTGGAATCTCGTTCAAAAGTGTGCCTATTCATAGGTTACCCCAAGGAAACGAGAGGTGGACTCTTCTTCGATCCATAAGAAAACAAAGTTTTAGTTGAGAGTGCCTCGACGTAGTGGGAGGATTGTTTCACAACCTAATCGTTACGTGGGTTTAACAGAAACCTAAGTAGTCATATCTGATGATGGCGTTGAGGATCCATTGACATACAAAAAGGCAATGGAAGATGTTGATAAGGACAAATGGATCAAAGCTATGGACCTTGAAATGGGTTCTATGTACTTCAATTATGTCTGGGACCTTATAGATCAACCTGATGTGGTCAAACCTATAGGTTGTAAGTGGATCTACAAGAGAAAACGAGATGCCGAAGGAAAGGTACAGACCTTTAAGGCTAGACTCATGGCAAAGGGTTACACCCAAAGGGAAGGGGTGGACTATGAGGAAACCTTCTTCGCGATTGCCATGCTAAAGTCTATATGAAAACTCTTGTCCATTGCCACATTTTATGACTATGAAATTTGGCAAATGGATGTTAAGACTGCTTTTCTGAATGACAATCTTGAAGAGAGTATTTATATGTCTCAACCAGAAGGGTTCATTAAGCAAGGTCAAAAGCAAAAGATTTGCAAGCTTAAATGATCCATTTATGGATTAAAACAATCATCTCGATCTTGTAATATAAGATTTGATACAACAATCAAGTCTTATGGTTTTGACCAGAATGTTGATGAGCCTTGTGTATACAAGAAGATCATCAACAACACTGTAGCTTTCTTGGTGTTGTATGTGGATGATATCCTACTCATTGGGAATGATGTAGGTTTCCTAACTGACATTAAGAAGTGGCTAGCAACAGAATTCCAAATGAAAGATTTGGGAGACACTTAGTTTGTTCTGGGGATTCAAATCATAAGGAATCGAAAGAACAAAACGCTAGCTCTGTCTCAGGCAACTTATATCGACAAAATGCTTGTCAGATATTCGATGCAGAATTTTAAGAAAGATTTACGACCTTTCAGACATGAAATCTCTCTGTCTAAAGAACAATGTCCTAAGACACCTCAAGAAGTTGAGGATATGAGACACATTCCTTATTTTTTAGCAGTGAGCAGCTTGATGTATGCCATGTTGTATATTAGGCCTGACATTTGCTGTAGTAGAGATTGTCAGTAGGTATCAATCCAATCCAGGATATGATCACTGGACTGCCGTTAAGAGTATCCTCAAGTATCTTAGGAGAACGAGAAACGATATGCTTGTGTATGGCGTTAAGGATTTGATCCTTACAGGATACACTGACTCTGAATTCCAAAGTGATAAGCATTTGAGGAAATCCAGTTTGGGATCAGTGTTCACTCTTAATGGAGGAGCTATAGTATGGCGGAGCATCAAACAAGGATGTTTCGCAGACTCCACAATGGAGGCCGAATCTGTTGCCGCTTGTGAAGCAGCAAAAGAAGCAGTTTGGCTTAGAAAATTCTTAACTAATTTGGAAGTTGTTCCAAACATGACTTTTCCTATCACACTTTATTGTGATAACAGTGATGCTGTGGTAAATTGCTGATCCGTTTACAAAGGCTCATACAGCTAAAGTGTTAAAGGACCGTCTAGAAGGTCTAGACCTACGAGATATGTACAATATATTCTAGGGCAAGTGGGAGACTTGTAAAAGGTATAGTAGTGTATGCCCTAGTTGATTGTATTTGTACTTTATTGTACAACCCATTGTTGCCTTTAGCTTTTGTACACCCCACTAGAGTTTATTTCAAATGGGAGTTTGTTAGGTTTTATGCCCTAAACTCGTGGTTTGTAAACATAAAAAACAAAATATTCATTCAATAAAGTTGTCATTGATAGAATTGCATTAACATCCGAGGTTATGTGATGTAAGTGGAATAGTATATAATAGATATACAGTATATATTTGATATAAAATGTATATATATACAGTATATATTCTATATACAGGTGGATAATGTTCCAGTAGTAACCTAAAGGGTCTATAGTATATGGATAAGGTTAGGTACCTTATCCTGGCAACACTATGGATACGGCCTACTTTGTAATAGTTACAAATGACTTGATCCAGGTCGTTCATGTGGAGACATGCGAGTGAGGGTATCCTATACAATGAGTTTGTATAAGACCGGACCGCGAAATAATTAATCTTTAGCTGTAATACCGTTAGCTAATAGATTATATTTCAATAGGATGACAGAGTAACTCAATCTTAATCCTGAGTGAGTTATGGACTCCTGCCTGTTAGGGCTTGTCCTTTGATTTGTATGGGTGAGAGTGGCCCAAGTTGCCAACTTAACATACCTACCATTTTGGGGACGAGACCAAGCGGGGAGCTGGGAACATAACTACACAAGATGGAATTCACTCCTTCCCGGCTGTAGGGTAAGTAGATGAGTGTTCTCCTAAGTGCTGACTCTAGGACTTGAACAATGAGCCCCCACCCTCTCACTGGCCCAAGAGGGACTTCCGATTATTGGTTTGACCATAATTGGATTGTTCATTAGAGGATCAGCGATACTTAAGGCATAAGATGTAACATAGGGGTAAAACGGTAATTTTACCCAGCTGTGGTTACGAACACTCGTGAAGGATTGAATTACCGATAATTGTCAAAATCCATGGATGCAAAATATTCTACAGTGAGAAGAGTGCAACTATAGGTCTTTAGTGGAGTGACCGACAGTTAACGAAAGTTGATTAATATGGTTAATGAGTTTAATCAATTAATCTCGTATCGTTGGAGCTTCGGATCTGAAAGTCCATTAGATCCCTTTGCTAGCTCGTAAAGGATAGTTAAGAACAATTAGTCTTGAAAAGAATTTGAATTGTTCAAATTAGTAAAAGGAAATGAAAGTTAATTGTATGAGATGTCATTAATATAATGTATGATGATACATTATAATATAAAGTTTATTTTGAATTGGATTCAAAATTATGAGAGAGATGTATATTGGAATTTGATTCTAATATGGTTAATTAATTTAAGCTTAATTTGATTAAATATGATTTAATTCAATTAATGACTCATGTTAATTTGGTTAAGTTAAATTTAATTTGATTAAATTAATAATTCCTTTTTGGTAATTAATTAAATATAATTTAATTAATTATTGATTTAATTAAAATATTTTTAATTAAATTAAAATAAAAAGAAAAAAATAAAAATAAAAATGGGAGGAAAACCTGGTGGAAAGTAGGGAGGTTTTCCCACTTCCCACCATGGGGATTTGGTGAATAGGGAAGTCAACTTCCCCACCACTCTTCCTCCCTTATAAAAGAGAGGCTTTCCCCTTCTATTTTGTTCTCCGGTTCCCAGGAAAATCTCTCTCGCTCTTTTGTTTTCCCTTCCAATTATAAGACGGTTCCCACAAACCGAGTTCTTAACGTCTATAGGATAGCGAGGAAGACTTTGTGGTGGTGTTGATATCTACATTGAAGAGGTGTCTTCAAAGGTTTGTATCACTAACTTCCTTTTATTCATGCTTATATGTCTTTTCTTTGTTGTAATTCTAAGACAAGATCGAAGCACACACGTCCGTGCGCTTCTGCTGCGGGATCCAATCCCTTTATGCTTAACTTTGGAGTTCTTATGGTTGAGTCTCTAAAAAGAAAGGTCCACTTTATTGATATAGGTAGTGACTATCAATTCTTTTAAGTTTTTTTTAAACATGTTTCCATGATCTCATGATCCTCTCATTCAGATGTAGTACAGGTTCGTACCTCTCCTCTCTACTCGAGTGCCACAACCACCCACCGAGAATGTGAACGCTTTGACGTGTCGAGTGGTCCGATCGAGCTTTAACCGTGCCCTTGCTCGTTTTGAGCTTTTCTCTCCACCTGGTGGGACCACTGTCCAACTCGCGGCTGACCACGTCGCTAAGGTAACCACTTGATCTTGTTAACTCATATATCTTTCCTTATCATTTATTTATTTATTAACACATTTCCCTACAGCCTAATGCTCTTTTCTACAAGACATCAGCTCTACTCATGGCTGATCTACTTATGCGCGAATAGTGGGTAGAATGGGAGAGAGCCAGCTCTGCCAAGGCACTCAAGGAAACTAAGCAAGCAAAAGCAGAGCTGAAGAAGGGGAGGGCCAACCTGCTTTGAGTCATCCACCAGATCAGTAATGCTGAAGCTACTCTGGACACTTTTAAGGGAGAGGTGAAGAACCATGAAGACAAGTTCAAAGAGATCGAGGCATAGATTGAGAGATCCTATACAGACCTTGTGAACCTCAAGCTTGAGGTAGAATAGCTCAATTCTAAGCTGGCTGAGCTCAAGAAGGCCGAAGTGAAGATGGCCGAGAACTTGAAGGACGAGGCGTTCCTAAATATAGCCTTCCAAAAGCTCCCATCTAGGGATGGCAACGGGGCAGGGCGGGGTGAGCTAAAGGGCCATCCCCATTCCCGCCACCGTCCTCGAATTTTGGGGGTGGGGACGGGGCATAGATTCCTCGAGTAACCCATCATCTATATTTTTTAATATAATTCTTTTGGTGTCTTCCAAAAAATACACCAGACAAAGGGTGGCTGGCGGAACTGGGTCGCTGGAACTGGAGAGACAATAAGGGTGGTCGTCACCGGTGGGTGGGGTGGGAAGTGGGTGAATGGATTTGAGAAGTTGAGAGAGAAATAGATTAGGGGAGAAAGTGAAAAAGTGGCTAGATTTGAATAAGATATTAGGGTTACTAGTACTATGAGGAAATAAAAAGTAGCTAAATGGGCTATTGGGCTTCGGTTTTTTTTTTAAACAGAAAAGTATTTATAAAAATCAATATATATTAATATTATTATATATAAAAATATAAATATTACTAAAATATTAAATGGGACAGGGATGGGGACGGGGAGACCTCCCCCCACCCCATCGGGGACCCCGATTAGGATCCTTCGTTTGACCCTGTCATCGATCAAATCAGAGATTCTCCGACCCGACCAGGTTGGGTACAGTGAGGATCGAGTCCAATGGTTTTTTTTTGCAATCCTTACTCCCATCCTACATGAATTTGTTGGGCCTCTACCTTGACAGATAAAAGGATACGTGCAAGTGCACGCGACCTCAAGTAATACAAGAAAAATAATGAATTCTTCCAAGTTTGTATCCGTAGGGACTTTTAAAAACTCAGTTGTGAAAAGCTCTCAAATGCAATCAGTTTTTTGCAATGTATGACCAACCCTCTCCGATGTATATCCTGTTATTTCTCCAGAAAATGCTTTAGGAAAGAGGAAAGTAGTCCAATATCTGCAAGTAGTGAGCTTGGGTACATTACTAAACTTATGTGCACTTTTCTTTACTCTTACCTCTATCGGTTGTTCTAGTTCAACATGTTTCTTCCTCCCTACCTTGTTCATCACATCAGGAATTGGTGGATCACCATTTTCTACTAAGAGCTTAGATTCTTCATATTCTATCTCGCTCCAAAAGCTCATTGCAAGTACTTCCTCTTTTCCTTCTCGCTTTTTGAGCTCCATGTTGCTAGGCAATGCTTTTGGTGGACTATTCCTCATCTCGTCGACCAACTTCTCGATTTGAACCTCAAGGTTGTGTAATGAAACAGCTTGGCTTTGGATGATTACTGCTTGACTTTGAACCATCGCATCGCTCCTTTGTCATATATTCTATCATCATCTCTTTAAGGCTGCAATTTTGTGACGATTGCATTTTTTGGGCATCCATTGATGATTGTACTCCTGCTGAGGTTGTGTTGGTTATTCTAGTAGGATAGTTTGCTCGTATGGCTGAATACTTTCATCTTATTGTCCAACCCACGAGAAATTTGAATAATGCCCCAAATCTGGGTTGTAGGGATCTGAATAAGGATGGAAGTCTCGTTGGTCACATGGTTGACCTGTATAATAAAAAGATTTAGGATTAGATGGACAATATTCAAGATAATGGCAGATATCACCAAAATATAAACAATAAAATGGGTTAAGAAGAGCTATGGGCATGTTACTTCATATTGTTAGACTATATATCATTTGAGCATCCATTTCAAGCATTCATGTTGGTTGTTGTTTGACTACAAGTAACTTCTCCTACATTTTTTTTCCTTCTCTTTTTCAACTTCTCTTTTGTTTTCTTGATCTATGTTCTCACCTTAGCCTCGTTAGGGTTCTTTCTATCTTGGGTTATAACTTTTGCAAGAAAGACTTTGTGTTCATACAAATTAAAAATATCAGTTAAAGGTCAGATATAAAGAATAGTTCACACTGAACAGAGATATGCGATGACCACAATATTGAAAATAGTTCACTAAAACGTGAATTTGAAAAAAAAGTCTCCAACGACGACGCCAAAAACTTTTTGAGTCTCTACCTTAACCGATAAAAATAATACATGCAAGTGCACACTGCCTCAAGTAATACAACTAAAATAACGAACCTTCAAAGTTCATATCCATAGTGACTCATAAAAACTTAATTGTGAAAAGCTCTCAAATGCAATCGATTTTTTTGGACACAAAAGACTGGATGAGGTATTTTGGTTTTAAAAACTGTAGGCAATTAAATAAAGACAACCCATCTACTTCCTGCATTACTTTGGGAATAAAAAACACAAAGTTCATAATAGCGATAAGCACTATTTACACTTCTACTAGAAACAAAGTTCTTCTTCTATCACAAAATGCTTCTGGGTAGTTACATACCTAAAGAACACCTAACCAACTTCTTCTTCTACCAGTAAGAGGTTCTATGTCTAAGCTATATCCTTGTATTCTATGTGAAATCCAATTTAACCTAACATTTTCAATAATAAAACCAAGCTATTAGATTACTTAACTAAGAGGTTCTATATGTCTCAGGGTATTCACTACAAGAATTTGGAGTTTTGGCGACGACAATTTTCGTCGCTAAAAGGTCAAATTTCGTCCCCGAAGATCTTTGGCGACGAAACAAAGTCGTCGCCTAAATCGTCGCCATTACCCAGTCGCCGAGGGTTTCGGTGACGATTTATATTTTTCATCGCCGAAGGTAGCTTCGGCGACAAAAATAGATTGGGTCGCCGAAGGTCATAAACCTTCGGAGACTAAAATGAATTTGGTCGCCGAAGGTTATATACCTTCGGAGACGAAAACAAATTTGGTCGCCAAAGGTCATAAACCTTCGGAGACGAAAATGAATTTGGTCGCCCTTCGACGACCAAATCTGGTTTCGTCTACGAAGGTATCTGACCTTCGGCGACCAAATCCTTTTTCGTCTCCGAAGGGTTTTTTATTTTTTTTCATGAATAAACCTTGCCATACATTGAATTTAATATAAAACTTATAATATTAAATAAAATTTAGTTTTACAAAAAATACAAGAAGTTCATACAAACAAAAATTAAACAAATTCTAAGAAGTCTCAAATAAAAAACCTAAACATATGAAAATTTCTCATATCATAATTCTTCACGAGATCAGATAATCAACTTTTCAGAAGCTTTCGATACAGAAATCGAAAGAACTTGAAAAAATAAATAACAAATAAACTTATGTTAACAAATAGTTCCACAAGTTAACTCACTACTTCTATTCAAACAAACTTCCAATTCTAACTCATATTCCACGTAACAAACTAATTGCACATGCCATGAACTAAAAATGTTATTCTCACTTCATATGCATGAACTCAAGTAAGCATTAAAAGTTAACTCATTAAAAACAACTTTCAAATTCACAAAACTTACTCTCACTAAGTCTAAAAAACACTTAATAACTCACCACTTCAAACAAACTCACCACTTCTATTCAAATAAACTCACTACTTCCATTCAAACAAACTTCCAATTCTAACTCATTCCACATCAAACAAAACATTCAAACTTTGCACATGCCATGAACTAAAGCTTTGCATATACATGAACTCAAAGTAAGCATTAAAAGTTAACAAAAACTCATCAAAACAATTTTCAAATTCACAAAACTTACTCTCACCGAGTCTAAAAAACATTCACATAAACTCTATCACAATTCACTTAAAATTCAACAACGTTA
>NW_019104569.1:730882-749365 GCF_001995035.1 Momordica charantia
GGAGGTGAAATTGATTTTAGGGCAACCTTCGGCGACGACTATTAAATTCGTCGCCGAAGGTTAAAAAACCCGTGGCCAAAAAGTAAATCAAAAACTTAAAATAAAATAAAATAACGAAAAAAAATTTAAAATCGGCGACGAAAATAAAATTTTGTCGCCGATGTCATTCTTCGACGATGACATTCTTTTGCCGTCGTCGAAAGGATCTGAAGGGGTGGCAAATTTGCCACCCCAACAATTTCATTTCAACTTTCGGCGACGACTTCTTATCGTCGTCGCCGAAACATATTCTTCGGCGACGACATTCCTTTGTCGTCGCCGAAAGGATCTGAAGGGGCGGCAAAATTACCGCCCCATTAATTTCAACTTGACCTTTTTGGCGACGAAATATATATTTCGTCTTCGAATGGGATCTTCGGCGACGAAATCTACATTTCGTCGCCAAATATCCCAAGTTTCGACGACGAAATATATATGTCGTCGTCGAAGGTGCACCTTCGGCGACGAATCTAATTTTTGTCGTCGAAGAGCCCTTTCGACGACGAAATGTTGTTTGGTCGTCAAAAATTCCGTCTCCAAAAGTGAAAATTCTTGTAGTGATTTTTCTATCTTTAGTTCATTGTTTTTATGGTTTTTAGATTTAGTGATAGAATACTAACATTTTTAATATTCTTTTAATGTTTTAGAGTCGCATTATGTACGTAGCAATCGTTGATCATTCTGTATCTTGCAAGCATTTGTCAGTTTCATCTCAAACATAAGAAGTAAATATATTTTACGAAAATATAGAATAATATGCCTTGGTTTTGTTCTTCACTATTGTTATTTTTAAGTTTGGACTATTTTGTAGTTAATCTTAATATCGTTATTTTTTTATTTTAAATGTTTTTACATACTCATTAAAAATTGTTAGCTAAATTTTGAATAGTTTATCTGGTTTATTTAAATACAACATGATTAAGGTTTGATTTTAAAATTATCCTATCATTTTATTTTAACATTAAATAAATGTTTTGTATGTATTATTTTAGTTGTTGGACACATTCAATAGCTCTAATTTGAATTCAAAACAAGAACAAATATAATACAATTAAAGAAAATTGAAGTGTTTTTGTCACCAAAAAAAAAGAGCCAAGAATTAAAATTCCTTTCATTTGTTAGAAAAAATTACAAACCTTCCATTAAAACGTATCTACTTGTTACTAAAGATTATTTGAAACCTTCAATTCCCATTCTCTCCCTTCCCTCCTCGTCCCCTTCTCTGTGGCTCCATTTATTCTCAAAATCTCCCACTTCAGAGATCTTCTAAAGACTCAACTTCAGACTCGGGACCAAATTTTATCCAAATTTCCTTTGTTTTCTCTATGATTCCTGGGATGAAGATTAAGGAATAATCAAAGCGAGTAACATCAAAGCAACACTAAGAAATATAGAGTAAAAGAAGAAGAGAAACCCCAAAAATTATAGTGGTTCGGATACCAATGTGATAACCTACCTCCACTTCACAACAGCATCCATCAACACTTAATTCACTCGATCTGAGAATCTAAATACAAGCAATATTATGAGAAGATTGGTATCCTTCACAGAATGCTCACCACCAACCTCTCAAACCTAATTTTCAAACCTAATTTTCAAAGAGAACAAAAAGAAGCTTCTGGACTTCCTCTCTTGCGCCTTAAATTTGCTCTCCTCAACAATAATATTCCCCACTAAAAATAACCAATTCACAGTAAAAAAACAAAAGACTAATGTGCAATTTTAGAAATGGCAGGTCTTCCAGGTCCAAATTGACTTTTTGGAAACAAATTAAGAGATTTCGAGAAGAAATTGAGCGACGGAGAAGTGGGAGGAGAAAGGAGAGAGAATGCTAGGTAAAATAATAAAAGAATAATAAATATTCTCTAATCATCTAAAAATTACCAATTCATTAGTATCACTAACACAAGTTTAACTCGACTAAATAGAAACCTAACCTCAAATTCAAAGATAAAAAATGTATTTTACCTAATGTATTGTCTTTTATATTAAGAGTCTTTTAAAATCTTTTTGAAAAAATCTTTTATCATAGTATGATTATGAAACAAATCCCAATTATCAAGTCCGTTACTTGTTATCTAAGGTTCATGAAATCTTCCTCCCAGGTCCAATAACTCTTGTTTTCCAAAGATTTACGCTTGGTATCCATGTACCAAAGTCCAAGTTGGCTATAAAACCAACGTGCGGCAAAACATAAAGAGTATTAAAATGTGTAAGAAACATAAAGAGTGTTAAAATGTGTAAGAGTAAAGAATTAAGGGGCAATTAGAGGAAGAACTATATTACATAGTGTAACTTAAAAAATGGTCAAAAGTGCTAAAATTATTCTACCATTATCCCTGAAATTTTGTGACAAAAATACCCTTGAAACAAACACCTTAATCGAAATAAAATAGTGAATCAAAATTTTAAAATTCAAAATTTCAAAATAAAATTTAGATTTAGAAATTTCTGGTTTGAACTACATTGACTCTTATTAACCACTAGAACATCTCATGATGATTTGTTGTGCATGTCTTATTATTATTATTTTTTGGAGAATTTATTTTCATGAAGAGAGGGGATGAAGAATTAGGAAGAGAGATGAGAGAGAAGAAAAAATAAGAGAGAGAGGACTGTACGCCTTCAACGGATTTATTTTACTGGAGGGAGGGATGAATAATCCGGGAGGGAGAGGAGGGCATGCCTTCAAAATCTAGTGACTAACAACAAAAAATCTAAAATCCAGGAAAAATAAAAAATAAAATATAGTAAAAACAAAAAAAAACATCCATATATGGAGAACGAGAAATCTAATAGCGAAAAAAAAAAGTCAGGGGGAGAGGAAGATGAATTGTAGAGGAGAGATAAAAATTTGAAGATAAGAAGAGAGAGAGGCTCAAATGGAAAAGAGAATGAAAAAGAGAGAAAGATAGATGAGAGAGTAAACAGAGGGAGAGGATAGACGAGAGGAAAAGGGGAGAGAAAGGAGAGAAATTCAAAAAGGTAAGGAGGGCAAATATGTAATTTCACATAAAAAAAATGATGTAAGCAAATAATTAGAAAACATAAAATTTGAGAGCGGAGACATGTATCCAAGTAGGCCTCCAAAAATAGTACTCACCCAAAAACCCTCGCTCAATCTCACAACATATATATATATATTTGAAAAAGAATATATCACTTTCTGTGTTCATGTAGGGAAATTGGATGGAATAGGCATTCTCTCATGTCTTTTATATTTTTTAATCATCCTTCTCCCGCATGTGTTTTTAAGTGTTTGCTGACATCACCTAATTGCCAACCATCTACTTATATAATGCATTCTCTCTTTGTCCTCTCTCTCATCTTCCCCCTCCTCCCATTTTTTCTTTACACCATCTTTTTTTTTTCTCTCTTGAATGTTACAAAACACCTTTCATCGTTTTTGTTTTGGTTATACATCATCTTCTACTTTATTCTCTTTTTTTTTTCTTGAGTTTTACGAAAAAAACACCCAAAAAAATAGCTTCGGAAGCAATTTCCAAATCTAGCTCTTGCTCTCTCTCGCTCTGGCCATTGTGTTTTTTTCTCACATAATGATAGGGGTAGATACAAATTGAAATAAATTTTAAATTTGAAATTCAATTATAATTAAAACTACGAGCGATTAAATGAGATTTAAGGAGATTGAAGATCAATTTAAGGAAACAAATTTAGATTACTTCTAAATTTGAATACTAAATGACTAAAATTAACGAGATTGAAGACAATTCTGTTCTTTGAATTCCAATTTTCAAAATTTGAATTAAAAGAATATTTAATCTCTAATTATTTAATAATTAATTTTAAATTTGAATTTGACCAAACTGTTTTGAAATTTATTTATTTAGTTCTAATCGATTTAATCTGATTATGATTCATTTAAATTAATTAAATTTTAATTTATTTATTAGTTTTTTTTAGAGTAAAGAAGAAGGGAACGAGAAGCCCAAGAAAATTTTAAAGAGAATGAGAATAAAAAACCCGTAGCGGAAGAGAGAAAGAATGAGTTAATGGAAAATGACAGAAGAAAAAAAAAATTAATGGAAAAAGAGAGAAGAAAGAAAATACTGGAAAGAGAGAGGGAAATAGAGGGAGGAAAAAATATTCTGAAAAAATAGCACAAATTTTTCAAATAATATATATTAAAAAAGAAATTACAAATTTAATGTAAAATATAAAATTAAATTAAATAATAAAAATCTAAAATAGGGTGAATTTCAAAACTATTGACAAAAGTAGGGTAGTAGAGTCAAAGTCTTCTACAATGTACACGTTTTACACGTGGAATGTGACGTGGACTAAATGTACTAAACTCGTGTACATCGTACACGATTTTTGGTAAATCGTGTACATTGACACGATTTAAGGTAAATCGTGTACAACGTACACGAGTTCAACCAAATTTTTTTTTGTGTAAAATTTATTAACCATAATAATTTGCCAGCTGAATTTGGAAAGTATTTTTTTTTTGTAAAATATATTAACCATAATAATTTGCCAGCTGAATTCGGAAAGTATACAAACTTAAATTTGTCGATTGAATTTGACACTGAACCCCAACTGCGGTATATGTTCCTACTGCAATGTCTTGCATATCACTGACAAAAAAATTCTACAAAAATAGAAAATAAAAAATTGGCATATAAATTTAAGTTAATATCACAATTAATTAATTAAAGAAATGCAATACTCATCGGTCACAACGTTGACGCCATATTGTTATATATGTTGGATAAGTGTTGGACAAGTGCATTCGAGGAAAAAAACAGCAAATATTATCGAGGAAAAAAAAGAAAAAAGAAAAGGGGGTGGGGACCTGATGCAGTGAAATCGTGTACATTGTACACGATTTTCGGGACCTGATGCAGAGAAATCGTGTACGATGTACACGATTTAGAAAAATCGTGTACGATATACATGATTTTTGATCCGCGTGGCTCCAACTGCAGAGTTATTAATTGGAGCCACATCACACAAGACTCGCATCCATTGGATAGGATGTCGCTACCCTACTTTTGGAAATATATTCAAACCTACCTTATTTTTGTTTTTATTTTATTTTTTTACATTATTAAAAAACAAAGCCCGAAAAAAATAGGGAGGGACATACGGAGAGAGTCTGAGAGAAATCTAAAAAGATGAGCGGAGGATAGTAAAAGTAAATTGGCAACGGGTGATGTCAGGGTTTTGAAAAGGGTGATTAAACATGATAAAAGGCGTGGAAGAACGGCTTTTCCGTCCAATTTCCCATATGTTTCACCCCCCCTCCCGTCTCTCTCCCCCCGCCGCCGTCTCCGGCCAGATTGTACCGATTGCCGCCAGGCCGTCTGCTCTCAGCCGCCGCCGTGATTATTTCGTCTCAGCCTTCAAAGGTTTTTCTCTCTCTCCTCTCAAATTCCCGATTCTCTCCCTTTGGCGCCTTTCTTTCATTTTCGATGTGTTGTAACATCATTTCGTCTCAGGCTCCACTTAGCAATTTCTTTCAAATGTCATTTAGCAACTGCTATCCTGTGTTATGCTTATTGGTTTGCAAATCTAGTAATTACCTGAGACCAAAAAATGGAGGTTAATTCAAAACATCTAGCGATGAAGACGGTTCTTTCTCGAGGTAATGCAAGTGTGAAGGATGAATCGTTTAGAATACGAACAACCGCTAGGTATTTGTACCATTTTGAAAGCTTCTCTGATATGAAGGTCTGCCATAGCCAAAGCTTGCAAGAATTTTGTATACTTCGTACAGCTCAGGGTGTTTTTTGTTTTTTTTTTAGATTTTGTAAACATGTTGAGATGGAAGGGTAATTAGATCAGAAGTATGTGGAAACGGGAAATGAAAATTTTCACTACTAATTTAGAAACTGGAGTTTGTTCTGTATATCTCGAATACTATCTTAGCTGTTGCTGGATTTCTTCTTCTTTTAGAGTTTCTTTCTGCAGTCTCTTGTAAGAAACACTTTTTGAGCGCAAGTTTTCTTTATCTGCCTCACAAGATCTCTTTCTTCCATTCTTTTATACAAGTTTTTGAAGGGAAATTAGCTCCTTAAACTGTATGATTTGAATAGTAAAACATATTGTTTCGATTCAGTTCAGTTTGATATTTCATATCATTTGGGAGATAGTTCAAGCTCATGCCCAAATTGCCTCTGTATGTATTGGTATTGTATATGAAGCGAAAGATTCTGATAATGGCAATACCAATCAGATCGAATTATAAAATATTATTTACATAAGCATAGTCTCAAACAATGTTCTACAATTGCAGTGTTAATTTCGTAATCTTTGCTGTGCGCATGGGTTAATGGCAATACCAATCAGAAATCCAAATTTCTAATGGAAGCAAACAACTTCGGTGGTTTTTTGCAGAAATTCCTCCTGTGAATGGAACGAAAACTTTACGGATGATATCCCATGATTTTTTCACAAAATGGGGGTTCTTCAGATTTGACCGGAATGAACCAAACCCGCTCTTAGTCAATGCCACCTCATAAATCAGTTAGTTTTTAAATGTGGGTTAACAGCAAGGACCAAAATCAACTGATTGAACCATTTCAAAGTACAACTGAGAGTACAAGGACCAACAGAGTATTTTAACCCTATTCTTATTATTGAGTTTTAAACATGAATCAAACTTGGCAAGTATTCATTTGTATAATCTTGACTTGATAGTTCTGAACTAATTTGTGTGTGTTTTATAGTTTAAGGGTTTTTCTTTTTTCTTTTGCTCTTTTTTTTTTTGTTCCCCTTGTTTGGATTTGAACCTGTCAACTCTTGTAGATGGCTTTATATTCCTTGGACTCTGCCAGCCAGTTTGGCTATAAGAAAAAACCAGTCATGTTTTCTTCCTAGTTCATGCTACTTTGCTCTAAATAAAGGTGGAGCAACTATAAGATCTCTATGGTAGACTAGACTGTTTATTTTGCTTTAACGAATGGAGTTCGTTTGTAATGGTAACGATTAGGTCCACTTAACAAAGTTTTTATCTTTGAAGGGGTAAAACTTGGTTTGAACTTTGAAGGAGCACAACATAGAATAAGGTGACATCCTACTATATGATTGCTTCTATTTCTTCCTTCTATTCTAATTTTTTCCTTTTATTACTCGCAGAGTCTTGATAAGAGTTGCTTGGGTCTGTTGAGAAAAGCCTATTGTAGCTCCCTTAACTTGCTCCTTCACAGGGAGGTGAGTGAAAATATCTTACTACCTAGACCTTAACCATACATAATCTCATAGTACGTATTATAGCTATTTTCAATTTTGCGCGGTTTGCAATCATTTACCAAGCAATAAATAACCGTGAAATTCAAAGAAAGTATTTACTTTGTCGTTCTATTGTAAAAAGATGATGACCTTTGATAATGGGGAGTTGAAGCTTTGCTCCCCTATATCCAAAGGTACCTGCCTCAAGGCCTGAACCCAGTAGATATCAAGGATTTTTTGTATTAAGCTCACTGAAGGATTTTTTGTATTAAACTCACTGAAAGGCCTGAACTTGAGACATCTAAGTCAATATGACCAAGATACCCAAGATGTTTTTTTGCATACTTATGTCCTTGCCAATTGTACGGTATACTGTGATTGACAATGAAATCCTGGCAAAGAAATAATATGGAGTTCTATGCATCCTTTCCCATACTTATTAAATTTGTCCCTTTTTTCGTTAAGAATTGGGAAAAAAAAACTTGGTCAAACTCTATTCTAAACTATGGGTGCTTTGTATAGAGGGCTATGAAGAAAAGTCTAGTAGTTATAAAAGACATTAAAATTTTGGAAAGGTAACTTAAATTTTCTAAAAATAAAATAAAATATTAATTTAATATTATTTTCAAATGCTATTGATTTCTACTTGATTTTGAAGGATTTACAAATGTCAATGAGGAATTATTTTTGAAGGTTTTGTTGAGAATGGCATTATGACATTTGGAAAATAATAAAAACTTTCCAAGAAGGCCGGTAATTGAAAATAATTAATTATTGACAACTAATTTGACAATTATTGAAGACCTGTAAAGTTTGAAAAATATTAATTTTTGAAAGTTAGTCGAACCTTTGAAAAAGTTTTTTGATTATTTCGACACTTTTTGAGGTTTCACGAACCTTAAAAAAAAGATTTAATGAATGACTTCTAAAAAGGGTGTGACATTTGGAAATAGTCTTATACTGTGAAGTGTGGGTCAATTTCATAAAACCAAGAATTTTTTGGGTTATTTTTTACAATCATCTAAAACAGAATAACAGTTGGGGCTTTTTTCTTGCAAATCTGATAGCCTGGCTCGTGAGGTCATTTCTTCACTCTCTGATGCTCTCTCCACTCCTGCCTGCAGCAAATCAAGGATTTCTCCCTGTCTTTCGGTATTATATCATTTCTTTATTTTTCATTTAATTTCAATTCCTTGTTCTATCATTTGAATGCTAGTAATATTTGTTCAAATTTTTCATAGCGGAAACTCCAATGGCGTTATATTCAAACCTGAATTATGTTTAATTTGTTCAATTTTCAATGTCGAGAGCTGTGATTATTGGCGAAATTGAATAACTTAGGAAACCTATTCTATATTCGTGTATTTGTCGTAACTCCCTATTATTTTCTTCTCTTCTATAGGAGCGTTCAAACATGATCTTATCATTCATATCCTGAAAATTTAAAAATACCAAGACAGGATTATATGGACTAAAAGTTATGAAGCAAAGAAAATCATTATTAAAATATAGAAGGCAATGTAAATTAGAAGGAAGTAAGCTTGGGACTCGGGAGGCAGTATGTAATTAGAAGTAACAAATTGAATTGATGAAAAACACAAATAAAAAAGGAAAACAGAAGTTGAAATGGATGGATTGGTACTTGGTACTCTGGAAAACCTTAAGATTGGATTGTTACTTTTCGGTTGTTATTGGTAACTTTTTTCTTTTTTGGTTCTCGTCTGAGCGTTTGGCTTCCTTTTCATGATCTTCAGTTTTTGTTAGAATCTTAGTTTATTACTTAATCCTTTTAACGTTTTTTAGTTTGCTCTTGATATAATTTATTTTTCGTTCTGTTCTGTTAGAATCTGTGGGTGGATATATGATGAGGAGAGGCTTTGAGGCTAAGCTTAGAAATAAAAGAAAAGAATGAAAAAGGAAGAAGAGGGAAAAGATGGCTTTAAACTTTTCGTAAAATACTCGCTCGTAATCCATTAGATAAACTACACCTTTGTCAATTTTCCCAATCCAATTATTCCCTCGATATCTCAGATAGATACTATATTCATGGAATATTTGATGAAAGGATAGACAGATGAAACTCAAAATCTTGTGCTAAAGAGCATGTAGGTTCGAGTTTGGGTCGTCTTCCTCTTCTCTTTTGCTCTGCTGCTTCTGTTTCGTGTTCGCCCTTCTGCTGAATTTCTCTTCTTTTCGTTCCTTCTGTCTTCTTCTCAACAGCCATACATACATTGGTCTTTTAGGTTCTTGGTATCATATATTTTTCCGATGATTTTGTGTTGATACGGTAAGTAAATGAAAATGGTAGTCATGCCAAAGAAAACCTTGTGTTTATATTATCTTGAATATTGATATCTTTTTATTTTTTTTCATATAACTGGATGTGCTTGAGAAATCACACTAATTCCTTTTTTCTGTTTTGGAAAGCTAGCTGTGGCTTTCTACTTGGGCCTTTTAAGAAGTTATACTCTTAATACATACAACGTCATTCCCTTCCGAGTTAATATTGGTAGCGACTTATTGGATTTTGTGCTAATTTCAAACATAATTAACCTGTCAGGCTAAACTTTTGGATTTAACAATGATTTAACAAATCTCGGTCAAACTGAAGAGCATAACAAACATTTTCAGGAGAGCATCACCTTATATGACCCACAACTAGCGAAGTGTAGTTGATTTTTAGTTTTATCAATGGTGGGAATGTTTGCACCTCCCTTGGTACTATTGTGATTTTCTCTCTTTCTTCAGGTCTGCTACATGGATCCAGAGGCTGCACGAACCGCTCGAGAATCACTAGACCTTGCATTTCATATGTCTAACATACTCAATACTGGAATCGATCGCCATACCCTCTCCATCCTCATTGCTCTTTGTGACATGGGGGTGAACCCTGAAGCACTAGCTGCGGTTGTCAAGGAACTACGTCGAGAGCCGCCCTCTGGGGAGACCATCATCTCTGATATTCCGCCATCAGTCACCCGAACAAATTAGCAGGTTCGTTCATCTACTGATGGTTTCTGAAGTTCAAATGTTTTTTAAAACCAGTTTTCTGTATACAATTCACTTTGGATTTGAGCATAACAGCATGCGAGGTAAAGATTCAAATTCATGATCTTTTGATCGAGAATATATATTGTAGTTAGGGTTGGCAGATGTGACTCGGTGTTTTGAGTGTTTACTGTTCTGTTCTGTTCAGTATATGCAATTATCACATTGTTTTGCATATTAGCTAATGCTTTTTTCTTATTTCTTATTTTGAATCATTGCTTTTTTATCTCCCTAAAGGAAAAGAAAAATAAGAACATATGTGGTAATTATTTTCTTCTTATTTTATTTTATTCATAAGGGAAAGAATTCTCGTGATAACCCTTTTCGGTTATTGGTTCTCCGAAATTTAAAATGGGGTTCACATGATTTTTTTTAAATATAAGTAATTAAAATATTTTATTATATTTAAAATTTGAAAATGTTTATTATGCTCTTTTATGTAAAAAATGGTAAAATAATATTTTTATGGCTAAAATACTATTTAATCTATGAAAAACAAAGTTGTATTTTTTGGTTTTAGTATTTTTAGATTTGGTAACTGAATTTCAATTTAAAAAGTTGTTTAATGGGCTTTAGCAATATATTTGTAAACGAGTAGTAGTTATCAATTAAATATTTAGTTTAATCTAAAATAATATTTATTAAGTTATCAACATTTTTGTTATGAATTTTGTATAATTTTTATTTTACAATGTTATATAATTTATAGTATATTATACCATCATGGGATGATCTAGTGGTCAATGAGAGCCAATGCAAATAGTAAAAGACTTAGAGAGAATGAGTTCAAAGTATGGTGGCTATCTACCTAGAATTTAATATCCTATGAATTTTGAATTTTCTTATCAACAAGTCAGACACGGTTGACCTATTTATCAAAGTTTTTATCATTTTTAATATAATTATACATCTGAATCTATTGCCTACCAAATATGCCCTAAATTTATTTGTGTTTTTGAAAAACTAATGATAAAGAAATCAAGTTTTGTTTTTTCTTTTCTAAAACTTGCAAATGAGTTATTTGAGAATGTTTATTATAAACGAGAAATCGAAAACAATCTTTTTTCTCAAAAATTGAAAATAAGAGGCAACTTATGAGGCTTTAGGCAAAACTTTGACAAGAACAATCATTATTGTTAATACATTATTTCAATGTTCTTTCTCTTTATTAATTAATTCTTAAATATCTTTGTTAATTGTTTTATTTTTAAACAATCTAATTTGTAAATCAACCCAAGCATTCATATTAAATATGTGTTGATGAGTAGATTCATGACTTCTAGAACTAAGATTAATTTTTAACTTTTTCATCCCCTAATAAAACTTATTAGATTTAGTATCAAATGGCTTACTACAAAAACAATAAACTTTATCAAAATCCAGTAAACTAGTCGAAGTTCTATCATGTTTTTTGTTGTTAGATAAACTTTTAGTATAATGAATATTATAAAAATATCTAAAATTTTCATCTTTCGAAAAAAATTAAATAACTTTCTCTAGTGGACTTTTTCTACCCATAAATCAATTAATTTTGAATCAATATTTTTCCATCTTCCATCATAATTAAAATGCATCATGCATGTTATTCTAAGTAAAACTTTCATATAGATTATAATCAATTTTTCTATTCTTCTTTTCTTCATAAGCTTTTCATATCCATATTCATATTTTCTTGTAGATAATAGACATTGATATTTTAAGTAAATATAAACAAACCTCATACAGGTATTGAACAATCAACCGTATGAAATAATATTTTTTTAAAAAAATAAAAAATGTTGGAAGGAAAGAACTTGAAATTTTGAGGCTGCTAGATTGATTTGAGCAAATAAAGTTTTTTACTCTAGCAATTGATAATCACAGCATGAAAAATTGAGACTTAAAATTGAGACTTGAGAGAGAAAGTTAAAGTTAAAAATATATTTATTATTATTTTTTTAAGAGAAGTTGAAACGTTTTACTTGTGAAAAAATAAATAAAAAGTTGTATAGGAAAGTCTCCCAACATAAACTTAGGAGAATTTTAAACAAGTTATATTAATTATTGAGATTTTTAAGAAAATTTGAAAGGAACTAGAAAGAAAAAAAAAAGAGATAAAAGTTAACAAATTTGAAAGGGTATCCAATTAAAATTTGAGAAAAAATTTGATTTGGTTGATTATGGATGTTTTATTTTCAAGAGAATTATATATGTTATTAGTTTGTATTTTTCAATATTATAAAAAAGATTTCTGAAAAGTATATTATTTTATATTTTAAAATTCATTTATAATTAAAAACTAAAATAAATAGACAATAATATTATAGTATATATACCATATATATTGTATATATTAATTTACCTAGAAAATATGAGGTCCTTCTAGAATTAGGGATCGTCTTACTCGCGTATAAGTTGGTTCAGCGATATCTGTCGTCGATGGGGTAGAGGGTCTGCAGATACTCGTCGAGCTCTTCATTGCCCCAATCTTCTCTATAGGCTCCCTGCTCCGCCAGCACGACAACTGTCAAAATCATTTGACGCTTCTTCCCTGAGCATAAAGCTTATGCGGCCTGAGAAGTAAAATACACCCTTTAAAAACAGTCCATATGAAAATGAAACTGAGGGACAATAAATATCATTCTTCTATTTCCAAGCATTTTGTTCCATTTTCATGTTTCTATTTAAAAAAAAATATATAGATAAAAACATTCATGTTTAATTTATAAAATGCATAATAAATATCAAAAATTAAATATAACATAAAAATTTTAATATTTAAGTTAAAAATTAATTTTCATATAAATCTTTTCCTTTTTCGTATTTAAAATTTTAGAAAATAAGAAACAAGAAATAGTTATGAAACGCAATTTAATGAATGTTATCTAATAGACCATGAGTTACCCAATTGTTCTAAAAGTGAAAATCTATTTCTCTCTCTTTTTTTTTTCTTTTTAAATATTCACTTTTGAATAGTAGATGCAAGGAGGAGGAAACAAGAGAAACAATTCAATTTCATATTTGACATCGAAAACAAGAAATTCAATAAAAAAACAGTGTTAGATAGGCATTTGGTAGATTTGAAAACTAAATCTCAAATTTTAAAAAATTACTCAAAGTATTTAGTAATATATTTGTAAACTAATTGCTAAATATTTAATTCGATCTTAAATATTATTAATTTATTTATTAACACATATGTTATGAATTTTGTAGAATATTATTTTACAATATTATATAATTCATAATATATTATATTTGACATGTTTTAATTAAAAAAATGGAATGAGTTTATAACATGAAATAATACATTTATTAATTTTCTTTTATCTTTTTTAAAATGTAATTACATTTTAATTTAAAATTGGAAAACACTTAGATTTTCTAGAATTTGAACCACAGAATCTAAAAAAAAGTTTTAAAAAACAAATGCACCAAACAGGTCTAAATCCAATTGATTAATCGAATCTGAAAAATAACATATTGCATTTGAATTGCAATACCAAATATAAATAATGTTGATTTTAGATTATGCAACGCATTATAGTTAGGGGCTTTATTATGATAAGTCTGTGTACGTAGCCCGATAGCCTCACTCGTTAAGTTAACCCTTTCTTCACTCTCTACTACTCTCTCCACTCATGCCAGCAGGAAATCAAGGTTTTTCTCGCCCTCTTTTGAATGCTAGTAGTATTTGTTTAGGTTTTTCATACTGACAACTTTGACCGCGTTATATTCAAACTGTTGGGTATTTTTCACATGTGTGAAAGACCAACAATTTTAGGCCCAAATGGGCCACTATGTTTAGGGTTATATATATATATATATAGTCGTAAAACACAAAGAGGGAAAAGTCTTTGCACGCAGATTGAGGAGGGAAAACGGAAAAGAAAAGGGAAAAGAAATTCATTCTGTACGGTAACGTTTTTTGCACGACCGGAGGTCGATCCATGGTCCGATTGAGGTGAAATTTTGACAGCGTGTTCGTACACGAGGGTCTTCAATATGGACGGTGGAGATTTCTTTTGGAGCTGCCTACAGTCAGATACAGTGGGTCGTTGGTGCCACTTTCTAAGTGAGATCTTTCTAATTTTCTTCCCCGGTTTATTCCCTTTGCCGAGATTTATTGTCTCGAGATATTATTATTGTATGTCTCTAGTTGTTTCTAGGGAGAACTTGATGTACCCATTATTGATTATAGTGGAGATTTTCACTTCGGTGCATGATTTTTTACTCTTTACATTGAGGGGGTTTTTCCACGTTAAAATTGCTTGTATCCTGTACTTGTTTGAATTATTAATTTTACTTGCTATTTCCTATTAGGTTCACACAAGAGGGGATAATTGGTCCATAAATTTAAGTGTTTATCCCAACAAAGTGGTATCAGAGCGAGGTTAAAAATTAATTAGGCCTTGTGTTGAACAATGGAAAGTAGTACAAGTAGAATTGTGACTTTGAATGACGCAAATTATCAAGTTTGGAAAAGGAAGATGGAAGATGTTTTATATGTGAAAGATTTTTATCTTCCTATTTTTTCACTTGAGAAGCCTGAAGATAAAACTGATTTAGAATGAGAAATATGTTATAGAAAAGTTTGTGGCTTTATTAGACATTGGGTAGAAGAAAATATTCTAAATCATATTGGAGAAGAAACACATGCATGGACTATGTGGAACAAGCTTGAGTCGTTATATGCCTCGAAAACTGGCAATAATAAATTGTTTCTGATAAAGCAAATGATGGCTTTGAAATATCAAGATGGAACACCTATGTTAGATCACTTGAATACATTCCAAGGTATCATTAATAAGCTTGCTGGAATGAAAATCAAGTTTGAAGATGAGATACAAGGGTTATGGCTTCTTGGTACATTGTCGGACTGATGGGAGACTTTCAGAACTTCGTTATCGAACTCATCTCCAAATAGAGTAATAAGTATGGACATGGTGAAACGCAATGTTTTAAATGAAGAGATGAGAAGAAAATCACAGGGCGCTTCATTACAGTCAGAGGTTCTTGTTACTGAAAGAAGGGGGAGAAGTAAGAGTAAAGGTCCAAGGGGTAGAGATAGAAGCAAAAGTAAGAGCAACCGGTTATCCAATGTTGAGTGTTATCATTGTGGCATGAAAGGGCATATAAAGAAGTATTGTCGACAACTGAAGAGAGAAAATAAAGACGATAAAGGTAAGGAAAGGAAAAATGATGATGGTAATGACGCAGATAGAGTTGTTACAGCTACTGAGGATTTTCTTATCTTATTTGATGGTGATGTTATTAATCTAGCTACACAGCTGAGCAATTGAGTGATTGATAGTGACGCGTCAATTCATGCTACATCCAGGAGGAATTTCTTTACACCCTACACATTTGGTGATTTCGATTGTGTTAGGATGGGTAATGATGGATCAGCAAAAGCCATGGGTATTGGTGATGTGCACTTGGAGACCAAGAATTGTACTACGTTGGTTTTGAAGAATGTGAAACATATCCCTGATATTCGCATGAATTTAATTTCCACAGGTAAGCTTGATGACGAAGGTTTCTGCAATACCTTCTACAATGGCAAATGGAAGCTTACTAGAGGCTCAATTATTGTAGCTAAGGGGGAGAAGTGTTCCTCACTGTATTTAATGCAGGCAATGGTTATTGATTCTGCAATAAATATAGTAGATGATGAAAAGAGAGTTGAATTATGACATAAGAGACTCAGTCACATTAGTGAGAATGAATTGATGATTTTAGCCATGAAAAATCATCTTTCTGTATAAAGAATGCACCTCTGAAAAAATGTGCTCATTGCTTAGCTGAGAAACAGTCTCAACACTCGAGGAAGCCAAATATTCTTGACTTAGTATATTCTGATGTATGTGGTCCTATGAAGACAAAAATACTTGGAGGTTCCTCATATTTTGTGACATTTATAGATGATCATTCGAGGAAAACTTAGGTTTATATGTTGAAGACTAAAGATCAAGTGTTGCAAGTGTTTAAAAAGTTTCATGCCCTTGTTGAAAGAGAAACTGGTAAGAAGTTGAAGTGCATCAGGACCGATAATGGAGGCGAGTATTGTGAACCTTTTGATGAATATTGCAGAAGTCATGGTATTTGACATCAAAAGACAACTCTGAATACTCCTCAGTTGAATGAGCTAGCTGAGAGAATGAATAAAAGACTAGTTGAACGGGTGAGATGTTTGCTTTCACAGTCACAGTTGCCGAGATCGTTTGGGGGTAAAACATTAAGCACAGTTGTGCATGTTTCGAATCTCACACCATGTGTTCCTTTGAATTTTGAAGTCCCGGACATAATTTGGTCAGATAAGGAGATATCTTATAATCAGCTATGTGTCTCTGGGTGTAAAGCTTTCGTACATGTTCCTAAAGATGAGAGATCGGAGCTTGATGCAAAGACGAGATCATGTGTGTTCCTTGGCTATGACCAAGATGAGTTCGGTTATAAACTGTATGGTCCAGTACAGAAGAAGCTCATAAGAAGTCGAGATGTTGTATTTGTTGAAGACCAAACCATAAAAGATATTGAGAAGACAGATAAAACGGAGTTTCAGAACAGTGATGACTTAATTGACTTTGATTAAGTTCCTTTGATACAACTTCCTACGTAAACTGAGAATGAGGTTCAGAATGATCAGTTTGATGGTACAGCAGAGAGTCCAGAACAGGTTGAGGTAGATAATGATGTTCATGAACAACCGGCAGAAACAAAAGTTCCTACATAGGTTGCAACAGAGGTTTCACTTAGAAGATCTACCAGAAATCGGCGTTCTTCCACACGGTATCCAGTTGATGAGTATGTGTTATTGACTGATGGGGGAGAGCCCAGAGTTATGAGGAGGCCTTGAAAGATGAACACAAAAGAGAGTGTATTGATGCAATGAAAGATTAAATGAAATCTATTAGGGTTGACTTTTTACTGTAGAAACATGTGTCGGTAGCCCTGTTTGACCACGTTTTTGACCCATTTCCCATTATTATTTGCCAAAAAGGACCACATATTCTTAAAGTAGAACATGCATAGATTATTTTTGCATAAAAGTCAAACTATGGTACTTTAGAAAAAATATGAGATAAATGCGGTCAAAGTTGGAAGAAAATAACAGAATTCTGTTTTTTGCAAAATTGCGCCAGGCGCATTTTTGGAGGGCAATTTGTCAAAACGCACGTTTTGATTAATGAAGGGCAAGAAGGACATTTCCCACATGTTCAAAACCGTGAGTCCAAGTCCAAGTGAGGTGGTTAGGTGAATCTCAACCTTTTTCCACCTAAAATGGAGGGAAGTTTCAACCAACCTATGGTGCTATAAAAGGAAGCCATCTATCCCTCAGGAAATCATCCCTTCCAAGCTTCATTTCATCTTCTTTTAGATGCTCTCTAATTGTAGAACACGTTTTTAGAGTTTATGTTCATGTTCTAGTTGTTCATTTCTTCGTTTTTCACACTTTTACCTTTCGTATTGCTTTTAATTCGAGTTCTTACTTCCGTTCTTTGTTCATTCTGTTCTTTTAAAGTTCTTTAGCGAGTTTCAACTCCCCTCACGCTCGAGAGAGAAGAGGGTCAAGCTCGAACTTCTTGTACGGTTCATTTATTCATTTAAATGCAATGAAAAATACTTTCTTTATGTTTTTGTGCATTCACTTTCATTTAATTATGTTCTAAATTAGTTATCAACCTCCTTCTGGAATGCCTTAGTCAAATGATTTGATTTTCAACACGCTCGGGATTTTGGCCAGATTGCGCCTGACACTTTTTTGGGCTGCTTTCTAAAAACTTCTCTTTACGTCTTTTTTCCATTTGGCCAGTGGGAACTTGATTTATACACCAAAGCCCAACGTTGGGAAAGGTGAGTTAGGTAAAATAATAGGAAACCAATATGGGATGTGACTTATGAATAAGCGCATAAAACATGGTCCTAGACATAGGCCCTCTGACCCATAATGCAAATGAGTTGGTAGATATTATCTAGGATTGTAATCACACATAGGAATATGATTGTAGGTTATCCTAGCCTCTGCAACAACCAAAAGCGGTAGTGAAAAAGTAGAACTCAAATCCCAAGAAAAGTTAGGAATTGCGCCTGGTGCATTTTCCCAACATAGTGTGTTTTCCAAGTTTTGCATCAAACCTAAGGTAGGAGACAAGGAGGTTGAGTTTCATTAAATTTCTTGTTAGTTAAAACCCCAAACGACAACATTTCATCACATTT
>NW_019104569.1:753505-766084 GCF_001995035.1 Momordica charantia
AAGCAACAACAGTATGTGATATTCTGCGATAATCAAAGTGCTATTCATCTTGGTAAGAATTCAACATTTCATTCGAGAACGAAACATATTGATGTAAGGTATCACTAGATGAGAGATGCTCTCAATGATGGACTGTTTGAACTTGAGAAGATACATACTGATCGTAATGGATCCGATATGTTGATAAAGAATCTACCAAGATAAAAACTTGAGTTTTGTCGTTTCATTGCTGGGATGACAATTTCTTTCACATAGTGAAAAGAGGGAGATTTGTTGGGTATTTTTCACATGTGTGAAAGCCCAACAATTGTAGGCCCAAATGGGCCATTATGTTTAGGGTTTATATACATATTATTAAGGTACACAATTGAAGAGAGAGAGGGAAAAGTCTCTGCATGCAGATCGAGGAGAGACAACAAAAAAGAAAAAGGGAAAAGAAATTTGTTCCGTACAGTAATGTTTTTTTACATGATCGGAGGTCGATCCGTAGTCCGATCGAGGTGAAATTTTGACAGCGTGTTCGTAACACAAGGGTATTCAATCTGGACGGTGGAGATTTCTTTTGGAGCTGCCTACAGTCAGATACAGTGGGTAGTTGGTGCCACTTTCTAAGTGAGATCTTTCTAATTTTCTTTCCTGGTTTATTCTCTTTGCCGAGATTTATTGTCTCGAGATATTATTATTGTATGCCTCTAGTTGTTGCTAGGGAGAACTTGATGTACCCATTATTGATTATAGTGGAGATTTTGACTTCGGTCCGTGATTTTTTACTCCTCACATTGAGGGAGTTTTTCCACGTTAAAATTGCTTGTGTCCTGTGCTTGTTTGGATTATTATTTTTACTTGTTATTTCCTATTAGGTTCACGCAAGAGGGAATAATTGGTCTACAAATTTAAGTGTTTATCCCAACACAAACCTACATTGTGCTGGAATTATACGGAGCTAAAATAGAGGAAGAGAAAAGAATAAATAAAGTTGATGCTGCAAGGCTTACTTGTTGAGAGCATAGTGTTGAGACGCTGGTGGCAGTGTCTTAATGTTGTCGCAAATTCGAAGAAAGAAGGAGACGTGCACGCAGACCTGTTTACGCTGTTGAGTTTGTAGGGTTTAGATGCCGAGGGTAGCATCTCAATGCTGCACTGAGATTCTATAAATCCTTCATTTTTCGCTTAAGGTTTTGTGTGTGGCAAATCCAAAGAGGGTGGCGGCAGAACTGGCAACAGTGAGGAAAAACAAGACTTTGTAGTGCGTTGTCGGCAATTTGTTCTGTGTTTATCGTGGTTTTTCATTTTGTATCCCTAATACCTATCATTGTAGTACTTAGAAGCTAGGTGGGTATTGTTGTGGCATATATAGAGTGATTGTAGAGTGTTGCGAAACCCATTTTAGTACTCCCAATATAATGGAACCAGCATTGTAGAAGACTGGACGTGTCCCCAAGCTTGGGGCGAACCGGTATAACCTCTGGTATTTGCTTTTCCTTCATGCTTGTTCTCTGTCTGTGTTGATTAAATTGTGACTTGCTCAATTTCTGTAGAAGGAGAAAATCCTAATTAGATCCTGTCGGATAGCTCACATTTGAGGACTAGAGGTATTTTATTATAGTGTATTCTTCTCAACAACTGGTATCAAAGCTTCTGGTTCATAATCATGGGATTTAGTGAAAAGTCTAGTTTCGAAGGAATTATGAAGTTTGATGGAGACAACTGTGGATTTTGGAAGATACATATTAAAGATTACTTAACCTACAAAAATGTGCACAAAACTTTGAAGGAATGGCCACCAGGGATGACAGATGAAGAATAAGTAGAAATGGATGAACAAATAGTTGCGATTATCAGACTATGTTTATCGATGAATGTGGTGAATTTATTGCAAATGAGACAATGGCGATAGATCTGATGGAGGCACTAATAAACAAGTATGAAAAACCCTCTGCTAATAATAAGGTATACCTTGTTAGGAGAAATTTCAATATTCATATAGATGAGAAGCCGTCTGTGAACTCCCATATTAATGAAATCACTAATTTAATCAACCAGTTAGCGTTTGTGAAAATTACCTTTACTATAAGGTAAATGCTATTGTACTGTTGACTTCTTTGCTTGAAAGCTAGAGAACAATGAAGATGGATGTGTCTATGATTATGAGATAAGAGTCTTAAATTTGCAGAAATTTGTGATGTTGCAACCGCTAAGGAAATTCGTAGGAAAGAGAGTGGAAAGGAATCCACTTCTTATTTTGGTTCTAGCTCAACACTGGCGGTTCAGCATAAAGGTAAAGAAAATGTTGAATATGATGATAGACAATAGAGAAATAGCAGCAGTAATGAGAATGGAAAGATTGAATGTTTTTACTGCCATAATGAGGACCACTACAAGAGGCACTTTAGAAAATTGAAGGAGGATCTGAAAAAGCTAGACGCAAATGCAGACGTGGTTGTGCACGATGCCCAGGTTTGTGTTGAGAGTAACATAACACCGGAAGACCAGTCATTAGAATGGGTAGTAGGCAGTGCAACTTTAGTGCACATATCTTCAGACAAGATATTGCTAACATCTTTCATTGCTAGCAAACCATGGAATGATATGAGAATGGGAAATGACCAAAGGAATTGGAAATGTTAACCTAAAGACTTATAGTTGGATTAAGTTGGTTCTACGAGATGTCAGGTACGTCTATAGCGCACACATTGACATTTCGTGTTGCCAAAGGATCCGAGTTGGTGGTTGTTGGCCATAGAACATTTACAGTGTACACATTGAGATTTCGTGTTGCCAAAGGATCAGTGAGATAGAGTATGCAAATCAGAGCTGCAAATGTTTTAGATGGAGACTAAATAGAACTAACAACGATGACAACCAGGATAGCTCTATCAATTCAGTTCAACAATTGGAAAGTCAGATAAAGAAGAAAAGTTCAGTTGGTTGTCAAACTATAGCCTTAGTTGTCAGACGGTTCAACGAATTAATGAAGTCGCATAGGCGAAAAGATGCATTGTTGGGTTTAGTGCCCTTAGCTCGTGTACTTGTAATTAATGAACAAATTATTTATTTCTTCAATAAAGAGTTATTTTTTTGGCATTACTCGTATTACAATAAACTAAAATCCAAGGTTATTTAATGTAACTGAAACAATATATATTTGATATACAGTATATAATAAATATACAATATATATTCGATATACAAGTGGATAGCGTTTTAGTAATAATATAAATGGTCTATAGTATATGGATAAGGTTGGGTAGCTTATTTTGGTAACACTATGGATACAGCCCACTTTGTAGTAGTTACAAACGACTATATCTGGGTCGTTTATGTAGAGACATGTGAGTGGGGGTATTCTATACAATGAGTTTGTATAAGACTGGACCGCGAAATAATTAATCTTTAGGTATAACACCAAAAACTAACTAGATTAATATTTCATAAGATGACTAGGTAACTTGATTTTAATCCTAAGCGAGTTATGGACTCTTGCCTATAAAGGATCGTCCTTTGATTTGTATAGGTGAGAGTGGCCCGAGTTGCCGACTCAATAATCCTACCATTTCGGGGACGAGACCGAGCGGGGAGTTGGGAACATAACTATGCAAGATGAAATTCACTCCTTCCCGACTTTAGGGTAAGTAGATGAGTGTTCCCTTAAATACGGACTCCACGCCTTGAACAAGGAGCCTCACCCTCTCACTGGCCCGAGAGAGACTTATGTTTAATGGTTGGATCATAAACAAGTGGTTCATTAGAGGAGCAGTGGTATTTAAGGTGCAAGATGTAACTCAGTGGTAAAACGGTAATTTGACCCAGCTGACGTTACGAATATTTGTGAAGGATTAACTTGTCGATATATTTTATGATAGAAATATTTGAAATCGGATACAAATAATTTATGAATTGGATTCATATTAAAACTATAAGTTATACATGAGAGATGCACCTCCCTCCTGCTTCGAACTGTGGAGGGCTGAGGGTGAGGCAGCCACGTACAAGAGGGAGGCCACTGCCTTGAAGGAAAAACTTCAGGAGGCCTCGACTAAGATGGCGACCCTCAAGGACCAAGTTCTAGAGGTCACCATCAAGTCCTTGCAGTCCGAGTTCGAATGCAAGGCTCCGAAGGAGGAGAAGGAGATTTGAGAGGAGGAGAAACAAACCTGGAAAAGGAGAAACGAGTCCGAGAGGGATCGCTTTCCTCGAGAGGCGACTAGAGATAGAGAAACGTCGTGGGCGTACTCGTAATGCAGGGTGATGTAGGACTAATCTCTGCCCCTCCCTCATGTTTTTTTACATGCTGATGCTGGTATTCAGCCTGCTTAAGAAGTTTCTTTTAATTGCTTTTTTTTGTGAAAGCCGCTCTTCCTCAACTTTCTTTAAATTGAAAACATGCAAATTTGCCAAAAATGCTAATGCCACATAAATTGCTAACGCCATACTGTAGTGGAAATTGAGTGATAGGGTACTGATGGCCCTAATTGGGTTATTAAACTGAAAGTAGGATGAATCAATTACATGTGTTACTGGTAATAAAATTTGAGATGTTCGGCATTCCAGGGATACACGAATTGCTTTCTGTTTAGGTCAACCAATTCGTATGTTCCAGTCCGGACTACCTTCTTTATTTTGTAGGGGCCTTCCCAATTAGGGTCCAAAGCCCTAGCCTTTTGGAGGACTTTTTTTAGCACCAGGTCTCCCACTTGAAAACATTGCTGCTTGACCCTCGAATTGTAGTATCTGGCTATTCGATTTTCGTATTCGGCACTTAACAAGTGTGCGTCGCTCCGCTGTTCTTCCAAAAGGTCTAGTTGTAAATATAAAGCTTCCGAATTTTGTTGTTCATCTAACGGTTGTCCGGTTCGGGCTGAGGTAGCGTCGATTTTGACCGGAACCACTGCTTCGGACCCAAATGCGAGTGCGTACGGAGTTTGATTTGTAAACCCTCTGGGCTTTGTTCTGTAGGACCAGAGCACTCCTGACAGCTTGTCGGCCGATCGCCCTCGGAGTCATTCCAACTTCAATTTAAGTCCATGTTTCAATATTTTATTAATGGCCTCCACCTACCCATTTGCCTAGGGATGTGTTTGGGACAAAGTGATGTGCCTTATACTGAGCTTGTTGCAGAATCGATTGAACCCCGCGTTGTCGAATTGTTTCCCGTTATCCGTTTGGGTATTCCGAATCGGCATATGATGTTCTGCCACACGAAATTCCTTAATTTTGCCTTTGTTATTGTCACCAGAGGTTTGGCTTATGCCCATTTAGTGAAATAGTCGATAGCAACTATGACGAAGTTGGTTTGCCCCTTTGCTAGAGGCAGAGTTCCGATTAAGTCAATTCCCCATTGGGTGAATGACCACGGACTCGAGATGGGCTCCAACTCTTGCGGAGGTTGATGGATGACATCTGCATACCACTGGCACCTGTCGCATTTTCGTACCAGCTCTTTTGCATCCCTGATGATTTTAGGCCAGTAATAGCCTTGTCGGATTATCTTCGCGGCAAGGGTACGAGCCCCAGAATGGCTTCCACAAATTCCTTCATGGATCTCACGGAGAACGTACTCATCGTCCTCAGGCGCTAAACATTTTAACAGGGGAAGTGAGAATCCTCTTTTGTATAATACACCTCGTATCATCACATAGTTTGCAGCCTGCCGTCTCAACTTCCGCAACTCCTGTGGTTCTTATGTTGGGACCCCTTTGAGGTACTTGACTATCGGGTCCATCCAGCTGCGCGCGCGAGTTCCTACTTCGCAGTTCTCAGATTCACGTATAGATGGTGCGTGCAACACTTCTATCGGAACAGCACGGGGCAGATCCGTTTCGTAGGCCAAAGCTAATTTTGCTAGGCGTCTGCGTTCGTGTTCTCCGACCTGGGAATTTGTCTGATCACGAAGCCCCTAAATTTGACTGACATCGCTCGTGCCATTTCCAAATACTTGGCCATTCTACTATTTTTGGCCTGGAATTCCTCAGTGATCTGATTCACTATGAGCTGAGAGTCACTGAGGACGAGTAGGTGCACCGCCCCCATGCTTTGGGCCATCCGCAACCCGGCCAGCAAAGCCTCATACTCGACTTCATTGTTCTATTGGGTGTGTTGCCCTAAACTCGTAGTTTGTATTTATGTAAAAACAAATGTATATTCAATAAAGTTTTATTCAATCAATTTGTTGTTGAATTCATAGCATTGCATTGTCCAAAATCCAATAAACTAAACATCCAAGGTTATTATCATGTAATCGGGACAGTATATCTATTAGGTATATATTTGATATACCCGGTATATATTTGATATACCCTTATATACTAGGTATATATTTGATATACCCCTGATATACAAGTGGATAATGTCCTGGGAATAACCTAAAAGGTCTATGGTATATTGATAAGGTTGGGTACCTTATCCTGGCAACACTATGGATACAGCCCACTTTGTAAATATTACAGACGACTCGATCCATGTCTTTTGTGTGGAGACATGCGAGTGGGGGTATNTCAATCAATTTGTTGTTGAATTCATAGCATTGCATTGTCCAAAATCCAATAAACTAAACATCCAAGGTTATTATCATGTAATCGGGACAGTATATCTATTAGGTATATATTTGATATACCCGGTATATATTTGATATACCCTTATATACTAGGTATATATTTGATATACCCCTGATATACAAGTGGATAATGTCCTGGGAATAACCTAAAAGGTCTATGGTATATTGATAAGGTTGGGTACCTTATCCTGGCAACACTATGGATACAGCCCACTTTGTAAATATTACAGACGACTCGATCCATGTCTTTTGTGTGGAGACATGCGAGTGGGGGTATCCTATACAATAAGTTTGTATAAGACCGGACCGCAAAATAGCCAATTTTTAGATGTAACATCGTTAACTAACATACTGCTATTTCTTAGGCTGACCAGGCAACTCATTCTCAATCTTGAATGAGTTATAGGCTCATGCCCGTGAGGGCTCGTCCTTTGATCTATATGGGTGAGAGTGGTCTGAGTCGTCGACTAAATATTCCTACCATTTTGGGGACGAGACCGAGTGGGGAGCTGAGAACATAACTTCACAAGATGGAATTCACTCCTTCCCAACTTTAGGGAGTAGATGAATGTTCTCTTAAATGCTGACTCTGTGACTTGAACAAGGGGCCCACCCTCTCACTGGCCCAAGAGGGACTTCCGGTTATTGGTCGGACCATAACCGGGTTGTTCATTAGAGGATAAGTGGTATTTAAGGAGTAAGATGTAACTCAGGGATAAAATGGTAATTTGACCCAGCTTGAGTTACGAACACTCATGAAGGATTGACTTGTTATTAATGGTCATCTATTCATGGACACGAAAACATTCTGTAGTGAGAAGAATGCAACTGCGGGTATTTAGTGGAGTGACCCGTAGTTAACGAATGTTGATTAACTCGGTCAATGAGTTTGACCGTTTAATCTCGTATCGTTGGAGCTTCTGATCTGTAGGTCCATTAGGTCCCCTTGCTAACTCACAACGGGTAAAACGAGGATCAAGTTTTTGGAAAATTTTCAAATGTTCAAATTGCTCAAGGGATTATATGTATATTGATATATTATAATATATCAATAAGATGTACATTACGACTATAGGTTATACGAGAGAAATGCTATAGAATATTATTCTATTTTTATGATAAATAATTAAGCTTAATTATTTATTTGATTTATATATATATATATATATATATATATATATATATATACTAATTATTGATATTAATTTAATATCAATATTAATTTTAATATTAACATTCCCTACTTAATTGCAGGGGAGTGGGGTGGCAGTTATGACGTGGGGAGTTACCCCACGTCATAGTTTGATGCAAGTGAGAACCCAGGTGAACATAACAGTTTTCTCTCAAGAATTTCCTCTCAATCAAACTCTCTCAATTCTCCCCAACGTTCCAAACCGACGCTCCCACAAGCACGATCTCGGTACCCAGAGGATAGCTCGGAAGATCTATTGGTGGTGTTCGGGAAATCGTTGAAGAACAGTTCGTCAAACGTAAATTTTCCCCTGTATTTCATTCTTTTGAACTATGTGGTTTTGTTCTTCAAAATTCAAGAACTCGACCCATTTTCTGCTGCGGGATTCACATCCCATCATGTTCGACGTCCTGAAATTAAAGTGAATTGCATACTCAAACCGAGTTCCCTCGTGTGACTGTAGGAGAATTCTGGCTCCACATCCGTTCTCATTTGAAGAACCATCAACATACAATGTCCACTGTTGTACCGAAATGCCTGTTACCAGACTGAGCGTCAGTTCAGCTACAAAATCGGCTATGGCTTGCCCTTTTAATGACGTATGAGGTTCAAAGTCGATGTCGTACTCGCTTTGCTCGATGGCCCACTTCATTAACCTCCCTGATGTTTCAGGCTTGTGGAAGACTTGTTTCAATGGACAGTTGGTCAGGACCTTGATCTTGTGGGCCTGGAAATAAGGCCGTAGTCGCCGAGTGGACGTTACTAAGGCCAAGACGAGCTTCTCCATGCTCGGGTATCTCATCTTTGTGCTTGTTAAGTACTTACTGGTGTAATACACCGGGTTTTGCCGAGCTACTATATTACGGATCAAGACTGAGCTGACTGCCGTGTCCGAGATTGCCAAATACAGGTATAAGCAATCACCGGGCTCGGGCTTGGACAACAGTGGTGTTGACCCCAAGTATTCTTTCAACCGTGTGAACGCAAGCTCACATTCCTCAATCCACTCGAACTTTCCTTTGGTTCTCAATATCTTGAAAAAAGTGAGGCACTTGTCTATCGACCGAGAAACAAATTGGTTTAGCGTGGCTATCTGCCCGTTCAGGCATTGAAGTTTCTTCAAGTTCTTTAGCAACTCCATCTCTAATACCACTTTGATTTTATTTGGGTTTGCCTCTATTCCACGTTGGTGTACCATGTAGCCCAGGAATTTTCCTGATGAGACCCCGAACGCACATTTAGTCGGATTGAGCTTCATCTAATACTTGTTTAAAACGTCAAATGCCTCCGCCATGTCAACCATATGTTGCTCCGCCGTTATGCTCTTGACAAGCATGTTGTCCACATAAACTTCCATATTACGGCCAATTTGCTTGTTGAACATCATCTTCACTAAGCGTTGGTAAGTCGTGTTCGCATTCTTCAGGTCGAAAGGCATCGCCTTATAGCAGTAGGGCCCCTAGTCTGTGATGAACACTGTATGTTCCTGATCAGGTACGTACATTTTAATTTGGTTATAGCCCGAGTAGGCGTCCATGAAGATCAACAATTCGTGGCCATCTGTGGCATCCACCGGTTGGTCGATCTGCGGTAGCGGGAAGCTGTCTTTCGGGCATGCTTTATTTAAGTTGGTAAAGTCAACACATATACGCCATTTTCCATTAGCTTTTTTAACCATTACTACGTTGGAGATCCACGTGGGGTAATTAACTTCTTTTATGAAATTGAGTTTGAGGAGCTTATTAACTTCCTCAGAGATTACATGACTGTGTGTGGCGTCCACATGTCGACGCTTTTGTTTAATCGGGTTACATTTAGGGTCTATATTCAACCTATGAACTTTGACCTCAGGATCAATTCCCAGCATATCCTCGTGGGACCAGGCATAAATACGCTCATGTTCTCCTATAGGAAATTAACGATTGTCTCGCGTATGGGTCCCTTCATTGTTGTTCTGATACTGGCCTCTTTCTCGGGGGATCCCAATGTTGGGATTTTCTCTACCTTTGAAAAGATTAGAGACTCGTGCAAGCGCACACGTCATAAGTAATACTCGGAAGTAATCCAAGGTCGAATCCCCAAGGACTTGTTGCTTTTCAAAATCAAGTAATGCAGTGAAATGGTTCAAATATGCAATTGTGATTTAGGAAGAAAATAATGGTGAAATGTTGTTGTTTGGGGTTTTAACTATCAAGCAATTTATTGAAACTCGACCTCTTTGTCTCCTACCTTAGTTTTGATGCAAAACATGGAAAACACACTATGTTGGGAAAATTCACCAGGCGCGATTCCTGACTTTTCTTGGGATTTGAGTTATACTCTTTCACTACCGCTTTTGGTTGCTGCAGAGGCTAGGGTAACCTACAACCATATTCCTATGTGTGATTACAATCCTAGAGAATATCTACCAACTCATTTGCATTATGGTTCAAAGGGCCTATGCCTAGGACCATGTTTTATGCGTTTATTCCTAAGTCACATCCCATATTGGTTTCCTATTATTTTACCTAACTCACCTTTTCCAAGGTTGAGCTTTGGTGTATAAATCAAGTTCCCACTGGCCAAATGGAAAAAAGACGTAAAGAGAAGTTTTTAGAAAGCAACCCAAAAAAGTGTCAGGCGCAATCTGGCCAAAATCTCGAGCGTGTTGAAAATCAAATCATTTGACTAAGGCATTCCACAAGGAGGTCAATAACTAATTTAGAACATAATTAAATGAAAGAAAATGCACGAAAACATAAAAAAAAGTATTTTTCATTGAATTTAAATGAATAAATATGTCGTACAAGGAGTTCTAGCTTGACCCTCTTCTCTTTCGAGCGTGAGGGGAGTTGAACCTCGCTAAAGAACTTTAAAAGAACAGAATGAACAAAAAACGGAATTAAGAAACTGAATTAAAAGCACTACGAAAGATAACAGCGTGAAAAACGAAGAAATGAACAACTAGAACATGAACGTAAACCCTAAAAACGTGTTCTTCAACTAGAGCGCATCTAAAAGAAGATGAAATGAAGCTTGGAAGGGATGATTTGTTGAGGGATGAATGACTTCTTTTTATAGCACCATAGGTTGGTTGAAACTTCCGTCCATTTTAGGTAGAAAAGGGTTGAGATTCACCTAACCACCTCACTTGGACTTGGATTCACGGTTTTAAACATGTGGGACATGTCATTCTTTCCCTTCATTAATCAAACATGTGTTTTGACAAATTGCCCTCCAAAACTGCGCCAGGCGCAATTCTGCAAAAAAACAGAATTCTGTTATTTTCTTCCAACTTTGACTGCATTTATTTCATATTTTTCCTAAAGTACCATAGTTTGACTTTTATGCAGAAATAATCTATGTATGTTCTACTTCAAGAATATTTGGTCTTTTTTGGCAAATAATAATGGAAAATGGGTAAAAAACGTGGTCAAACAGGTCTACCGACACATGTTTCTGCAGTAAAAAGTCAACCCTAACACCCAACTAGATTTGGTCGAACTCCTCTTTTTAGGGGTTCCAACTCTCGTCCGGCTCAATCCGTTCTCCTCGGGAAGGCGCATCTTTCTCATGCTCTGGCACTGAGGTCAAAGTGGAGTCAGGCATTGCTTCAGTTGTATCATCTCCTATCCTAAGGCCAAATACGTTGAGAAGGATAGCACGTTGGTAGATGCCCCTCCATCTACCAATGTCCTTTTTACCCGTACATTGTCGATTATTGGAGCAATGACTAATGTGTCATTGTGTGGTAGATGAACCCCTTCTGAATCTTTCGCGCGGAAGGTTATATCGGGCATAGGCTTGGCGTGGGAAGTACTGTTCACCTCGTGTCGTGCTTCCCGGACCAGGGCCTTCCTCTTATTTCCGGATTGTCCGCTACTGGTGCCACCTAAGATCGTATTTATGACCGTTGGAAGTTTTCCCTCATCTCTTTTCTTTGATGCAGTCTAGGGGTCCCCGTCGCTCCTGTCCGTCCTGTCGTATTTTCTTTTGCCTGACGAGGAGCACGTGTCCTTCTTCCCAACATACTTTTTCAGGTGGCATTTTCAAATCAAATCCTTGATCTGATCTCTGAGGTCGTAGCAGTGAGAGGTATCATGGCCGTGGTCTCTGTGAAACCAACAGTACTTGTTCCGACTTCTCTTATCAGGACTCAGTTTCATCTTTTTCGGCCTCTCCAGCATCGTATGCAAGTCACTACCTTCGATGTTAGCCAGGATCTCCACTATCAGCACGTCGAGCGGTGTATACTGATTGTGAAGAGATGTGAATCCCGGAGCGGAAGCTGATTTTCGTTGCTGATTTTCGGGAAACAAAATCGGATTTCAAAGAAGCAAAATACAGGGGAAAACCAAACCTTTGAAGAACGTTTCTTCAACGAGTTTCCCTCGAACACCACCACTATGTCTTCCTCGCTATCCTCTTGGGTCTCGAGATCGTGCTGGTGGGAGCAATCCTTTGGAACGAGAGGGAAAAAAATGAGAGAAAGAGCTTGATATTTTGAGAGAAAATCAATGGGGTTTCTTTCTTGGTTATGTTCTGTTTTCTTCAATGATTGAAGAAGAAGAACAATACCGTGGGGTAACAGCAACCCTCCACTCCCCTGCAATTTTGAAGGGGAGTTAATATTAATATTAATATTAATACATATATATATATAATAATAATTAAAATATATATATAATAATATTATATATATAATAATTAATATATATATAAAATTAATTAATCAAACTAATTAATATAATTAATTATTAATCCAATTAATAATTAATAAATATATATATACATAAATAATTAACACTTAATTATTTATTATAAAAATAGAATCATATTCTAAAACATTTCTCTC
>NW_019104569.1:770364-783704 GCF_001995035.1 Momordica charantia
TCGTTGCAACGTGTTGTCATCCCCTATGATATAAGGTCGAAATAGGTTTTTGTTTGGAAACTTGTCGTTCCCACAGACAGCGCCAATTGTTCTTACTGAAAAAATCCGATAATCGCAATTATTCCCTAGGACGTACAACAACGGTGAACCTGCAAGAAAAGAGTTAGCAGTCCGAAGATTTTGTCAGTAATAGTCAGAAAAAGTGATTCCCTCTGTCCCCTTTACCGTTTTCCTTCTAGGCTCTTATAGCGGCTTTCCTCACTAACCGTCCCTTAGAATTCTCGTAATCTTTGTATCCCGAATTTCTCTTCCTAGATATCGAAAGTGGTGCACACGTTGGTTGACTCCCCGTCCATTTCGGACCGGTTCACCTTGCCGAGCTTGTGCCCATGCTTGCTTCTACTTAGCCGAGCTTATCTCCGCCGTCGCCCGAGCTGGGTATCCAGTTCCTCAATTCGAGTCTCGTAGACTGCACTACTCCCGGCCATGTGGCTTTCTTGTCCGCCATTCAACAGGTTGCAATTTTCCCAAACTTAGTAGGTCGGGTCGGGTTGTGGGTTCACGCTGAAAAAAACTGAACCAACTCAAACCAAACCTATACTATATTTAAAATATATATATAAATGTATATATATAATTACAACTAGGATTTAATCTCATTCAAATTTTTTTTTTTGTTTTTTAGCCGCCACCTTTACCTCTCTCTTCATTCCCTCTCCCTCACTTTCGTCTCCTTCTCCTTCTCTCCTTATCAGATCTCCCTCGCTTTCGTCTTCATCTCCCTCCCTTATCTCCCCCATTTTCATCCTTTATCTCCCCTTTCCCCTCTCCTCCCTCTCTCGTCTCATTCCCCTAATCTTCCTCTCCCTCTTTTTTTCCCTCTCAGCACGATTTTTAGCCTCCTCTCATGGCTGCAGCGCAACAATGAATTATCAGCGTCCGATTATCCATCCGAGACCGAGAGATACTCTAGTTTATAGCAACTAATTTTTTTCCTCTCATCTTTCCTCCTCATCTTATTTGTCTCCCTTTCCTTACTTCTCTCGTATTAACCCGACGACCCAACCCGTCCCAACCCGAAAATATAAGGGTTGGGTTACAAAATACTCTCGGTTCCATGAATTGAGCAACCCAAAAATTCGGGTTGGTCAAAAAAATATCTTTAAATCCGACCCAATCCAACCTATGAAATCCGGTAGTTTTTGTTCGTTCATTCCTTTCAATTTTCGGCAATTTAAAGGGGAAGCCCAATATTATCGTTGGCCACGTGTCAACGTAAGACAGGCCACAAAAAATTGCAATTAAAAAAATTAAAAAAACAAATTTGCGTGTGAGTGAAGGCCGGTCATGGGATGAGGAGAGAGAGGGAGATTGCAAATGCATTTAATGTGAGGAGGGGCAATTCTGTAATTTTGTACAAATGGAAATAAAATATGACATAATGCGTTTCCTTGTTCACATACTAGAGAGTATATAATTTACAACACTCTCCATTTTTAACATGGGATGAGTTTGAATAAGAAATGGACGGCATAAATTGATTTTTTTTGATGTATGAGAGTAGGCTATAGGCTAAAAACTTCGACCCTTGGAGAATTTATCTATTTAATTTCTGAATACTTACACAATTTGCCACGCGTCCCAAATTCAACCATTGATTATAATTTGATAAAATCATAACCGTTAGATACAAATATGTACCAAACTTAATATCATGCATCATATCCAATAATTTTCTATAATGAATCGCAACCACTTAATTAAAAATAGATCAAATCTAAACAATTGAAACAAATAAGCTCATGGAAGTAGGAGAGTTGAGAGATTTTTAGCCTTTTGACTCCCCATTTAATAAGAAGGGAAAATCCTTAGATCGTTAGGATATCTTTATCCTTTTGGATATATGATATTTCTCCTGAATTAAGGAAAATCCAAAGACATGGGGATATCTTATTCTTTTTAACTAATAATAAACAAATATAATTAAATCAATTAACAATTAATTAAAGTAATAATTATTAGTCTAATTATTTATTAATTAATTAAAATCCAAATATTAATTAAAAATAAAAAATAACAATTAATTATTTAACTTATAATTAAATATCACATATTTAATTAAAACTATATATTTGAATCATATTAAAATGCATCTCTCTAGTATAACCTATAGTTTTAATATGAATCCAATTCATATTAATTATTTGAATCATATTCAAATATTCCTCTAATAACATATAGTTTAATTATTGAATCTTTATTAAAAAAAATAAGCTATCTATATAATGTATCATAATATACATTATATACCTTCCCTGATATACAATTTTGAATATTTCAAATTTTATAAAAATCTTGATTCTCGTTTTACCCATTGTGAGCTAGCAAGGGGACCTAATGGACCTACAGATGAAGAAGCTCTAACGATACAAGATTTATGAGTCAAATTCATTAATTGAGTTAATCAACATTCGTTAATTGCGGGTCACTGCACTAAAGACCCGCAATTGCACTCTTCTCACTGCAAAATATTTTCGTGAACATAGGTGTACGACCATTAACGGCAAGTCAATCCTTCACGAGTGGTCTAACTCTAGCTAAGTCAAATTACTGTTTTACCCCTAGGTTACATCTTGCTTCTTAAATATCACTGCTCCTCTAATGAACAACTTGGTTATGCTCCGACCAATAACCGAAATTCTCTCTTGGGCCAGTGAGAGGGTGGGGCCCTTTTCTCAAGTCCCGGAGTCAGCATGTAAGAGAACACTCATCTACTTTCCTAAAGCCGGGAAGGAGTGAATCACGTCTTGTGTAGTTATGTTCTTAGCTGCCCACTCGATCTCGTCCCCAAAATGATAGGATAATTGAATCGGCAACCCGGACCACTCTCACCCATACAATTCAAAGGAGGACTTGTTATAGGCACCAAGCCCAACAATCTCCCACTTGTCCGAAAGCGTGTGGGATGTACAAGTATGACAATGAACTAGGGCATACAATATACCCAATAACATCTCCCACTTGCCCTAGACGAAATGACACATGTCTTGTAAACCTAGACTTTATGGATGACCCTCAATCACTTTAGCCGTGAGAGCCTTTGTAAACGGATCAGCAATATTGTGCTTCTCCCAAATCTTTCATTTGGAATTGTGTTGCTGGTCACTTTTTTAATGTCGGTGAAGAAACCTACATCATTCCCAATGAGTAGGATGTCATCAACGTAAAAAACTAGGAAAGCTACAGTGTGTTGACGACCTTCTTGTAAACACAAGGTTCATCAACGTTTTGGTTAAAGCCATAAGATTTGACCTCAGTATCAAACCTTATGTTCCAGGATCTCAAGCTTGTTTCAATCCATAAATGGATCTCTTAAGCTTGCAAACTCTTTGCTCTTGACCCTATTCTATGAACCCTTCTGGTTGAGCCATGTAAATGCTCTCATCAAGATAGTCATTCAAAAAAGCTGTCTTGACGTCTATTTGCCATATCTCATAGTTATAATATGTGGCAATGACTAATGCGGATAGACTTCAACATGGCAACATGAAAAAAAGTTCCTTCATAATCAACTCCCTCCTACTGGGTATAATCCTTTGCCACAAGTCTAGCCTTAAAGGCCTGAACCTTTCCATTTGTATTTCTCTTATGCTTGTAGATCCATTCACAACCTAAAAGTTTTACTCTGTTAGGTTGTGTTGGCTGTTTGACCCTTAATCTCAAATTAATTAATTAATTAATATTTCAATGATAACAAACTTAATTTTGTTTTTTTTTTGACAATTTTAGTGTGTTAAAGTATTCACAGCGTATAGTCCGAAACAACAATTCCAACGACATTTGAATCACCCAAATCGGAGCTCAAACGAACAAATTATGGTCGAAAAAAGTTGAAAGAAAAAAATACTCGAACGGATGTCGTGGCGGCTAAATCAACCAAGCGGACCAATGAAAAGTTGACATGTGACAAAAAGTATCATTCAAGAGAGAGAAAGAAACAAAAAGAGAGAAGAAAAATGGACAGAGAAAGAAAAGAAATAAAGTAATTAAAAAAAAAAGAGGTTACTGTTAAGTAACTTTCTTATTAAAAAAAAAAGAAAAAAAGAAATGGGAAGTAGCCCGTTGAAAGTTTTTTTTATTATATATATTACATATAAATATTATTATTATATTTAATAAAATCTAAACCTTTCATATTTAATCATTTAAAATCTAATGGTCCAAATTTAATTGGATTTCAAACTAATTTCAAACCTCTTTTCCCTCTACTTAAACGTCCTTCTTTACCCAAAATTTCATACCCATTCTCTCCCAATTTTCTCTCCAATTTCTATAGTGTTAATCTCTCTTCAAAGCTTCAATTTTTGTTCTAAATGTCTTGAGAGAGATTTAATTTGAGAGATATTTGAGCTATTCAATTTTTATTTTTCTAAGCCATCTGTGGGCTTTATTTTGTAAGATTTTTTCTTACAAATTTGTGAGTGAAAAATTCTGTATCCACTTTTTTTAGAGAGTTTGTGAGACTGTTCTTCAAATTTCATATTCTTTGTAAGGGTTGCTCTTCAGCCCGAAAAAGAGCATTGTAACGGTTTGATCCTAAACTGTAGAAATGATCGAGTTTCTTCTTGCTCTCGGAAAAAAAGGCACTCTACCGGTTTTGTTGGGTGTATTGCCCTAAACTCGTAGTTTGTATTTTGTAAAAACAAATATCTATTTAATAAAGTTTTATTCAATAAATTTGTTGTTGAATCATAGCTTTGCATTGTCCAAAATCCAATAAACTAAACATCCAAGGTTATTAATGTAATCGGGACAGTATATATACTGGGTATATATTTGATATACGGGGTATATATATGAATGGATAATGTCCCGTGAATAACCTAAATGGTCTATAGTATATGGATAAGGCTGGGTACCTTATCCTGGCAACACTATGGATACGGCTCGCTCTGTAAAGGTTACAGACGACTCGATCCAGGTCGTTCGTGTGGAGACATGCGAGTGGGGGTATCCTATACAATGAGTTTGCATAAGACCAGACCGCGAAATAGGCAATCTTTAGATGTAACATCGTTAACTAATAGATTGCCATTTCTTAGGATGACCAGACAACTCATTCTCAATCCTGAGTGAGATATGGACTCCTGCTCGTGAGGGCTCGTCCTTTGATCTGTATGGGTGAGAGTGGCCCGAGTAGCCAACTGAACATTCCTACCATTTTGGGGACGAGACCGAGTGGGGAGCTGGGAACATAACTTCACAAGATGGAATTCACTCCTCCCCGACTTTAGGGGAGTAGATGAGTGTTCCCTTAAATGCTGACTCCGGGACTTGAACAAGGGGCCCCACCCTGTCATTGGCCGTTAGGGACTTTCGGTTATTGGTTGGACCATAACCGGGTTGTTCATTAGAAGAGCAGTGGTGTTTAAGGAGTAAGATGTAACTCAGAGGTAAAACGGTAATTTGACCCAACTTGAGTTACGAACACTCGTGAAGGATTCACTCGTCATTAATGGTCGTATATCCATGGACAGGAAAACATTCTGCAGTGAGAAGAGTGCAATGCGGGTCTTTAGTGGAATTACCCGTAGTTAACGAATCTAGGTTAACTCGGTCAATGAGTTTGACCGATTAATCTTGCATCATTGGAGCTTCGGATCTGTAGGTCCATAAAGTCTCATTGCTAGCTCATAACGAGTAAAACGAGGATCAAATTTTCGGAAGAATTTGAACTATTCAAATTTCTTAAGGGATTATATTTATATTGATACATTATATTATATAGTTAATTCTAAATTAAAACTATATATTATGAGGGAAATTATTTGAATGAGATTCAAATAAAATTAATGTGAATATGATTCATATTAAAACTATAGGTTAAAAATAATGTGCATAAGATATACATTACAACTATAGGTTATGCGAGAGAAATGTTTTAGAATATGATTCTAATTTTATAATAAATAATTAAGTGTTAATTATTTATTTGATATATATATATATATATTTATTAATTAATTATTAATTGGATTAATAATTAATTATATTTATTATCATATAACCGGGACAGTATATATACTGGGTATATATTTGATATACTCTCGATATACAAGTGGATAATATCCTGGGAATAACCTAAAGGGTCTATAGTATATGGATAAGGCTAGGTACCTTATCCGGGCAATACTATGGATACGACCCACTTTATAAATGTTACAGACGACCCGATCCAGGTGGTTCGTGTAGAGACATGCGAGTGGGGGCCGGGTATCCTATGTAATGAGTTTGTATAAGACCGGACCACAAAATAGCCGATCTTTAGATGTAACGCCGTTGACGAACAGATTGTTATTTCATAGGATGACTAGGTAACTCATTCTCAATACTGAGTGAGTTATGGACTCCTGCCCATAACGGCTCATTCTTTGATCTGTATGGGTGAGAGTTGCGCGAGGTGCCGACTCAATATTCCTACCATTTTGAGGATGAGACCGAGTGGGGAGCTGAGAATATAACTTCACGAGATGAAATTCACTCCTCCCCAACTTTCGGGGAGAAGATGAGTGTTCTCCTAAATGCTGACTCTGGGACTTGAATAAGGGGCTACACCCTCTCACTGGCTCGAGAGGGACTTCCCGTTAATGGTTGGACCTTAACTGTGTTGTTCATTAGAGGATCAGTGATATTTAAGGAGTAAGATGTAACTCAGGGGTAAAACAATAATTTGATCCATCTGTGGTTACGAACGCTTGTGAATGATTGACTTGCCATTAATGGTCGTATATCAGTGGACACGAAAACATTCTGCAGTGAGAAGAGTGCAGCTGCGAGTCTTTAATGGAGTGACCTGTAGTTAACGAATGTGATTAACTCGGTTAATGAGTTTGACCGATAAATCTCGCATCGTTGGAGCTTCTGATCTGTAGGTCTATTAAGTCCCATTGCTAGCTCGCAATGGGTAAAATGAGGATAAATAATTATGAAATAATTTGAAATGCTCAAATTATATAAGGGATTGTATGCCATGTATGTTGATACATTATATATAAATATATATTAATTTTGAATAAGGTTTGAAAATTAATACTATATATTATGAGAGAAATATTTGAATAAAATTCAGAGAATAATATGAATTGAATTCATATTAAAACTATAGGTTAAAATTAATGCACATAAGATGTACATTAAATCTATAGGTTATACAAGAGAGAAGCATTGGAATATGATTAGAATATACGGTTTAATTAAATATGTGATATTTAATTAAATATTAAATAATTAATTGTTAATTATTTAATATTTATATTTAATTAATTAATTATTAATTATTAATTATATTAATTTTAATTAATTAATATTATTAATTATTAACTCCCCTACATTTTTTCAGAGGAGTGGGGGTTGTTTTATGACGTGGGAAGTTACCCCACGTCATCTAGTTTTTATGTAGAATGGTTCTGCAAAAACGTGATGAAAAACTCCCCTGAATTGATTCTCTCAAGCTCTCTCTCAATTCCCTCTGTGTTTTCCAATCTTTGCTCCCACAAGCAAGATCTTCGTTCCCAGAGGATAGCGGGAAGACCGGTGCTGCTGAAACAGATTGGTGTTCGTTGGTGACTCATTGAAGAACAGTTCTTCAAAAGTGAGATTTTTTTCCCCTGTATTTCATTTTTATGTTGTGGGTTTTGTTCCCCAAAAATTCAAGAACAAAGATACCTGTTTCCGCTGCGGGATTTACGTCCTTTCAAACTTTACCCCTCTTATGCATATTGTTCATCTACTTGGGGGGAGTTATTTTAGAATTGCTTATAATTGATGCCTCTATGATTTTCTTGTTAATTTTTTTTAGAATGCATCTTGATAGGGTAAGTTTTATAAAAGCTTATGCTAAATGTCTTTTTGTTCCTTTTAAGGAGGAGTGCTAAATTGCTTCAAAAAGGGGGAGATTCCATGTTTCTTTGTCTATTTTGTCTTAATTATTTATTTTTGATTGATTTCAAAAGGGGAATAGGTAATAAGAAAAATGAATTAATTTGTGGAAGATTAAGTTTTGAATAAATTTCAAGTATGATTTGTATGGTGATATGTTGGACTTAATATTGTTATTATTTATTGTCTATGCATTTTTCGTTACTAGTTTGTCATCATCAAAAAGAGGGGAGATTATTGGCTTTTTGGCCCCTAATCTCAAATTAATTTATTTTAATTAATTAATTAATTAATGTTTCGATGATAACAAATTCAATTTTTTTTTTTTTGACAATTTTAGTGTTTTGAAGTATTCACAAGGTAGAGTCCGAAACAACGATTCCAACAACAATTGAATCACCAAAATCGGAGCTCAAACGAAGAAATTATAGTCGAAAGAAGTTGAAAAAAAAAATACCCGAATGGATGTCGTGGTGGCCGAATCAACCAAACGGACCAATGAAAAGTTGACATGTAAAAAAAAAGAAGTATCATTCAAGAAAAGAGAAAGAAAAAGAAAAGAAAAAAGAAAAATGGATAGAGAAAGAAAAGAAAGAAAGTAATTAAAAAAAAAGTTACTGTTAAGTAACTTTCTTATTAAAAACAAAGAAAAAAGAAGAAAAGGGAAATGAGGAGTAACGTTGAAATTTTTTTTATTATATATACTATATATAAATATTATTATTATATTTAATTAAATCTCAACCTTTCATCTTTAATCATTTAATATCTAATGGTCCAAATTCAATTGGATTTCAAACTAATTTCAAACTCCTTTTCCCTCTATTTAAACATCCATCCTTACCTAAATTTTCATATCTATTCTCTCCCAATTTTCTCTTCAATTTCTATAGCGTTGATCTCTCTTCAAAACTTCAATTTTTGTTCTAAATTTCGTGAGATAGATTCAATTTGAGAGATATTTGAGCTATTCAATTTTTATTTTTCTAAGCCATTTGTGGTTTTATTTTGTAAGAATTTCTCTTATAAATTTGTGAGCGAAAAATTGTGTATCCACTCTTTTTAGAGAGTTTGTGAGATTGTTCTTCAAATTTCATATTTTTTGTAAGGGTTGCTCTTTAGCCAGAAAAAGAACGTTGTAACGGTTTGATCCTAATCCGTGGAAATGATAGGGTTTCTTCTTGCTTCGAAAAAAAGGGCGTTGTACCGGTTTGACTCCTACCGTAGAAAGAGTCAAGTTTCCTAATTGAATATCCAAGAGGCGCTTGGGGAGTGGAGTAGGCCGGTTGTTGCCGAACCACTATAAATTTCCGGTGTCATTTTCTCTAACCCTCTTCTATTTAATTTTTGCAATTAATTTTCTTTATTATAAATTGCATGAAATTAATTGTTAAAATTTGTTATTCATGTTTATGGTCAATATTTATATTTGAATTATTTGGGTGGTGAAATTAATTACGGTGTTTGTATTTCTAATTTGTTGTTTAATTTTGTGTTAAAATCATTTATTCATAAAAAACTTACATAATTGTTTAAATTTGGCCCACCGTAGTAAAAAGTTCAAAAAGTTCCATTAAACCCTATTCACCCCCTCTGGGGTTGTCATACCGATCCAACAGGTTGATCCACAAGCTCCCGTACGGAATTGGAGTACATAGACTCCATTTCCTGGTCTCTAGCTTTGACCCATTAATCTTCGTCAACATCTTTTATTGCCTGTTTATAAAACAACGGGTCGTCAACGACATCATCAAGTATGACGACCTAGGATTTTGTTAATCCCACGTAACGGTCAGGTTGAGTTAGAACTCTCCCACTACGTCGAGGTACTCTCAAATCTTGTGAAGTTTGATGTTGGCTTCATGTACTGGCTCTGTCAACAACCCTTATTGATGGTCCATCAATATGAGTAACTCTTACTGTCGTACTGATAACTTCCTTGAAAATTTCATTTAATACAATTTTACTACGTGGTTTATGATCTCTTACGTGGTCTTCTTCTGTGAAAGTAGCATTTGTTGATACAAATACTTTATTTTCCTTAGGATCGAAGAAGTAGCCACCTCTCGTTTCTTCGGGATAGCCTACAAATAGGCACACCTTTGAACGTGGTTCCAATTTCTTTGGGTTCTCACAATTACATGTGCTGGACAAGCCTAAACTCTAAAGTGTCTTAAACACAGTTTACGACCTCTCCAAAGTTCAAATTAACGCCCTAGGCCCAGGATTCAGTATCCGAATTCGGCACCTCTTTGTCCCGACATTCCCCTACATCCCCTGCGACCCGGCTGCGCCACTGTCTAGTTCTGAGTTACTTATAAAAGCGTAGACTATCCCTACAGACCAACACGAGTCCTTCCAACATGATTTGTCCTTACTCACATGCTTCCTAGTAAAGCAACTAGGAGGTCAGATTGCTCCAAGTCAAGCACGCTTAACTTTGGAGTTCTTACGATTAAGTTACCGAAAAGAAAGGTGCACTTTGTTCGTATAGGTAGTGACTATCAATTCTTTTAAGCTTTTCTTAACCATTCTTCCATGATCTTAGGACTCCTCTTATTCGGATGTGGTATCGGTTTATTCATGTACCCCTCCTCTCTACTCGGACGTCACATGCCCACTTGCTTCCGCTTTGGTTCGTCCCGAAACCACATCGTACTAATTCGAAATTTTGGGCCTGGGGTGTTACATACTAAAATATTGAATAGTCATCTATGAAAGGTTGAAATATTCATACCCACCTTGAGCTCAAACATTCATCGGACCACAAAGGTATGAATGTCAAGTTTTAAGGGGTTTTTTTTTTTTTTGGCTCTATAACCCTTTGCTGTAAATAGCCTTTTAGTAATCTTACCTTCAAGGCATGATTCGCATACTGGTAAAGAGTTGTCGTCTAACTCACTTAGGAGACCGCTCTTAACCAGTTTCTCAATCCTGTTGAGATTTATGTGGCCAAGCCTGAGGTGCCAAAGATTGACATTTTCTTTAGGAGAAATTCTTTGTCTTTTGGACTGTGTTATTGCAATTTTAAACAATTTAGTGTTTGGAATTGTTTTAGTTAAAGTTGGTCTTAGTATGTACAAGTTATTTTCTAATTTTGCTAAACAAATTTCAACACATTTTCTTATAATAAACGTGTCATTAGAAAGAAAGAGATTGACATAGATTGTTCAAGTAAGCATGCAACAGAAATTAAATTCCTCTTCATTTGAGGGACAATGTACACATTATCTAATAATATGTATCTAATAGCAGAGACGATCTCCCCAATTCTAACTCTAAGAGACATCTCTCCGGCCTTCAGTTGCCTCCAGGAACTAATTCCCTTATTGTGCTTTCTTCTTCTCGGTCAAGTTTTCGGGTAGTTGCTCTTCCAGTGCCCATCAACACCGTAGTGGAAACATTTTCCTTTGGTTACGGCCTTAGCCTTTTTCCCTTTATGGGCAGCAGTAGGGACAATTTTATTCCCCTGTCTACTCTTCTTCTTCTTAAAGTTCTTCGAACCCAAAGAAGAAGGTCTATGCTTAGTCCTAGAGGTCAAACCTCTGTGGAAGTTTTTGTTTGAGGTGACAACATTTACCTCCCCTTCAAGTTCCTTGTTTTTCATGAGGGCCTCGTTAGTTTGGAGCTCGTTGAGGAGCATGGTCAGGTTGTATTACAGTTTATTCATCATAGCGTTGCTGCGAAACTGAATGAAGCAGTTTATTAAATATATACTGTATATCAAAGATATACATTGTACATTAAATATATACTGTATATCAAATATATACTATTCTAGTTACATTAAATAACCTTGGATCTTAGTTTATCGGAATACGAGTAATGCAAATAAATAATAAGATAACTCTTTATTGAATAAATAATTTGTTTATAAATTACAAATACACGAGCTAAGGGCACCAAACCCAACACACATAACATTCCTTGGAGTTCTTATGCTCGTCTTGCACTACTCCAATCCCATTGGGGGTCGATTACTTCAGAACTTGATAGAGCGTCGAAGGCACGACCTACACGTCATGTATGATAGGTCGACCAATAAATGCGTTGTACAGCGACTTAGCCTCAACCACCACGAACTCTGACATTTTGACGACTTGAGAGTCACCCTTTCGCATAGTTATTGGGAGATCAATACACCCTTTCTGGGGTCACAGGTTCTCATTCGAAGCTGACCAGTGGGGTGGGGCTGGGCTCCAGTTTGCCTCGCTACCATACTAAGGCAGCGTAGGTGGAGAACGATAAGATGTTTGTTGAGGTCCCTCTGTCTATTAACACTCGCCTAACGTTGACGTGATCGATCTGGGCAATGATCGGCAGGGCATCGTTGTGAGGGGAATGGATACCTTCGAAGTAGGGGTGTTCATGGTTCAGTTCGATTCGGTTTGGAGGTAAAACCGAAATCGAAACCGATTTAAAAAAAATTCAAAATCGAGCCGAACCGAAATACACAGTTGAACCGAACTGTCGGTTCGGTTCTGTTCCTGCGGTTTTGCATTTGAGAAAGATTGAACAAACTAAAAAAAGAATAATAATAATAGCAAGTGGGCTGGCATGCACTAATGACTCAACCATTGTCGCCATTGGGCAATGTGCACTGCCAGCCCACCAAACCTGTTGCTGCCGTCGACTGTGTAGGTTTCTAATTTTTTTTATGTTATTGATATTAACGTATATATATATATATATTAAATAAAATTATAGGTAATCGGTTCGGTTTGGTTTCTTAGGCGGTTTTGCTTTTGAAAACTGAAACCGAATCGATTATTTCAATTCTGCTTTGCTGCTTAACCGAACTGAACCGCGAAACCGCGAAACCGAAAATTCAATTCTGTTTCGGTTCTTTTTTTGGTTTTGTCGATTTCTTCTGTTTCGTTGTGCACTCCTACTTCGAAGTCCTTGTCTGGGAACGTGATCTAGTGTGGGGCGATCTGTAGATAGTTGGCGTACATCTCACGGTGGGTCTCACGAATCAGCGCCTTCCACTTGATTCCTATTTGGCCCCTACTTGGCCCCTGAAGATCATGTTGATAATGTTGGGTGTGTTGCCCTAAACTCGTAGTTTGTATTTTGTAAAAACAAATATCTATTTAATAAAGTTTTATTCAATAGATTTGTTGTTGAATCATAGCTTTGTATTGTCCAAAATCCAATAAACTAAACATCCAAGGTTATTTTTTATGTAATCGGGACAGTATATATACTGGGTATATAGTTGATATACGGGGTATTGATATACCCCTGATATATGAATGGATAATGTCCCGTGAATAACCTAAAGGGTCTATAGTATATGGATAAGGCTGGGTACCTTATCCTGGCAACACTATGGATACGGCTCGCTCTGTAAAGGTTACAGACGACTCGATCCAGGTCGTTCGTGTGGAGACATGCGAGTG
>NW_019104569.1:824222-837548 GCF_001995035.1 Momordica charantia
TTTAATTAGTCGAATTGCGTCATACAAAATTGAGCTTAAAATCAAGGGAAATTTAAGTGGATGGCTAAATTTTGGCACCGCCTTAAAAAATAGTCATTAGTTTCAACCACCTAACAACCTTGCTTTGAATTCAAATTGTTTTTACTAAATTAAAGGAATTTTAAATTAATTATTTTAATTATTTTTTTTTGAATTAGTTAATTTAAATAATATGTCATAGTTTTACTGTCTCACATCTCATTGTTCTGCTGTATCTTCTTCTAAGTCCCTCCTTCTCTCTTTGCAACAATAGATTGTGTGGACTTATTTGAGTGCATATCATTATCAAATTAAGTTTTTAAATATTCTTTCGATGTTGATTTATTTCTCTTTTCTTCATCTGTAGACTCATCATTCACCCTTTCATTCTCATCAAACTTTCTGTCATCTTTTTAAACATTTAATGAATTATTAAAAATCGAATGCCCATAAATGTATATATGATTATGCAACTCAATTATCAAAATTAGAAAGTCGATAAATGTATATACCAATTGAAGAATTATTAAATTTAGAAATACATGTATATATCACTATGCAACTTAATTACTAAAATTAGAAGGTCAATACATGTAAATACCAATTCAAGAATTATCAAAACTAGGATGTCAATACATGTAAAAACTAAAAGGAGTAATGATCTAAGAATGCCTACTGGATATCAACCTCCAAAATTCCAACATTTCGATGGGAAGGGAATCCCAAGCAACATATTGCTCACTTCGTCAAAACTTGTGAGAATGCTGGCAGAGGCGATCAACTGGTCAAGCAGTTCGTCCGAATGTTGAATGGAAATGCCTTTGACTGGTATACTGATCTCGAACCTGAAACAATCGAGAGTTGAGAACAACTTGAAAGAGAATTCTTGAATCGCTTTTACAGCACGAGGAGAACCGTCGGTATGATGGAGCTCACCAGTTGCAAACAAAGAAAAGGTGAATCAATTGTCGAATATATCAATCGGTGGAGATCTCTAAGTCTTGATTGAAAGGACAAACTCACGGAAGTATCTGCTGTAGAAATGTGCACCCAAGGCATGCAATGGGGAATTCTTTACATACTTCAAGGGATAAAACCCCACACATTCGCGGAGCTAGCAACTCGCGCTCATGACATGGAGATATGTATTGATAGTAGAGGTAATAAAGAGCTTCTAGTCTCAGGTGTGAAGAAAGAGAAGAAGGAAGTGAAGACCGCTGAGAAGATTTCCAAGGGTTCTACGAAGGAATCTATGGTCGTTAACACAACCCCGCTCAAAATTTTTCTCGAAAGGAAAAGAAAAAGAAAAGAAGATAGAAAAGCGACAAGATGGAAACGTGAGACATTGCCTATCTCGAGAAGAGAGACAAAAAAAGGTTTATCCTTTTCCAGATTTCGACCTTGCAGATATGTTTGAACAACTACTGGGAAAGGGACCAATAGAACTCCCTGAATTCAAACGACCTGAACAGATGGGGAAAACAAATGACCCCAACTATTGTATATATCATCAAATCGTTAGTCATCCCAAGAAAGAGAATGGACTCTCGTAACTTGTTGAAAGAAGCAAAAACAAAATTTCGTTAAGAAAGAGTCTCGCTTATTTTGAGACCATAAAAGAAGAAGCAGAGCTTAGAAGAAGAAAGGAAAGAAAAGTTTGAGGAAACATAAACTAGTCGTAGAAGAGAATGAATATATTTCTCGATCTCGACAATGTTGGGTTATGCCCTAGAGTCATAGTTTGTAAACATAAAACAAATATTTATTCAATAAAGTTGTTATTGGTGTTTCTCTTATAATTGTATTCACCCAAATCCAATAAACTAACATCCAAGGTTATTTCATATAACTGAAACAGTATATTACATATATACAGTATATATTTAATATACAACATATATATTTGATATACAGTGTATATATACAATATATATTCGATATACAGGTGGATAATGTTCCAGTAGTAACCTAAAGGGTCTATAGTATATGCATAAGGTGGGGTACCTTATCCTGGTAACATTGTGAATACGACCCACTTTGTAATAGTTACAAATGACTTGATCGAGGTCGTTTGTGTGGAGACATGCGAGTGAGAGTATCCTATACAATGAGTTTGTATAAGATCAGACCACGAAATAATTAATCTTTAGCTGTAACACAGTTAGCTAATAGATTAATATTTCAATAGGATGACCGGGTAACTCGATCTCAATCCTGAGTGAGTTATGGACTCCTGCCTGTTAGGGCTCATCTTTGATTTGTACGGGTGAGAGTGGCCCGAGTCCCCGACTTAATATTCCTACCATTTTGGGGAAAGACCGAGTGGGGAGCTGGGTACATAACTACACAAAATGGAATTCACTCCTTCCCGACTTTAAAGTAAGTAGATGAATATTTTTTTAAGTGCTGACTCCGGGACTTGAACAAGGGACCCCACCATCTCACTTGCCTGAGAGGGACTTCCGGTTATCGGTTGGACAATAACTGGATTTTCATTAGAGGATCAGTGGTACTTAAGGTACAAGATGTAATATAGGGGTAAAATGGTAATTTGACCCAGCTGTGGTTACGAACACTCGTGAAGGATTGACTTACCGTAAATGGTCAAAATCCATGGACGCAAAATATTCTACAGTGAGAATAGTGCAACTGTGAGTCCTTAGTGGAGTGACCGATAGTTAACGAATGTTGATTAATATGGTTAATGAGTTTAATCAATTAATCTCGTATCGTTGGAGCTTCTAATCTGTAGGTCCATTAAGCCCCTTGCTAGCTCGTAAAGGATAGTTAAGAACATTTGGTCTTGAAAAGAATTTGAATTGTTCAAATTAGTTAAAGGGAATTAAGATTAATTGTATAAGATGCAATTAATATAATGTATGTTGATACATTATAATATAAAGTTACTTTTGAATTGGATTCAAAATGATGAGAGAGATGGATATTAGAATTTGATTCTAATATAGTTGATTAATTTAAGTTTAATTTAATTAAATATGATTTAATTAAATTAATGAGATATATTAATTTGGTTAGATTAAATTAGATTAAATTAAATTAAATTAATAATTTTTCTGAAATTAATTAAATTAGGTTTAATTAATTAAAATTGTTTTAAATAAAATAAAAGATAAAAAAATTAAAAAAAATAGGAAAAAAAGGGGAAAGAAATGAGAGGAAAATCTCCTAATGGTGGGAAGTGAAGAGGTTTTCCAAGAAAGGTTAACAAGCTCCTATAATGGTGGGGAGGTTTGATGGACAAACATCAAAAACCAATTAGTCATATAATTTTTAAGAGATAAAGAAAAAGAAAATGTTACCAATAAAAATGCTGAAGAAACTGTAGGGAAAAAATGTGCCGAGGAGAAAAAATAGAGATAAGGGAGAGCCAGAAGAAAGTTGTGGAGAACTAAGATTTTAAAAACTCAATTTTTTTTCCTCTTCTTCTTCACTACTCAAAACCTACTTTTCTTTTCCTTTTTCATTTCCTTCTCTCTAAAACTTACCATCTTCATCCATCTCCTACCATATTCTCACTCTAACAAAGTCTCTTTTGTCTTCTAATTTCTCTTCACAAAGTTGGGGACCCATCCGACAAACCGCGAACCGGCAATACCCGATGGCGACAGTGACAAATCTGACACGAACACAACAAAGATTTGCGGTACAAAAAGGACCCACTGTTATCTTTTCTTACGTTTTTTTTAAAGAAAATATATATTTAAATTTTGGCACTTGCAATAAAATCTTTAAAATAAAGAGAGTTTTTTTTACCTTTCCATTTTAAAGTAATTTTTTTAAATAGAAGATTTTGCTTCAAAAAATAGTTATTCTAAATAAATTTCTTTTTTAAAAAAAAAAGAGATTTTTGAAAATAGTTTTGTTTTAAAAGTCAAAATGAGTTTTATTTTTTTTCTCTTTTTTTTAGTTATTGGAAAGTAAATAAAAATTTATTTTAAATTAGAAGAACAAGAGTTTTATTTTTTATTTATTTTTATTTTAAAGGTGCAATTTTGAGAGCTTTTTAAATCTACCATTTATTTAAAAAACTTATATTATAAATAAAAGAATAAAATCTTTTAAAATAAGTTTTTTAATTATAGTTTTTGGAAAGAATCTCAGCAAATAAATTTGTTTTGAGTAAATTTGATTTATTTTGTTAAATTTTGAAATAAAAATCTTTCTTTTAAAAATTCTCTTTAATTTAGAAATAAATAAAAAGTTAGTTTTTATTTTTTTTGTTTTAATTTAGTTTTAGAAAATAAATTAAAAGTTTTGTTTTTTAAAAGAAAAGAATTTTTGCATCTTAGGGTGTTTGCATATGAAGGGATGTGAATCCGGAGCGGAAACGGATTTTCGTTGCTGATTTTCGGGATACAAAACCAAATTTTAAAGAAGAAAAATACAGAGGAAACTTTACCTTTGAAGAACGTTTCTTCGACGAGTTTCCTTCGAACACCACCACCGACCCTTCCTCGATATCCTCTGGGTACGAGATCGTTTTTGTGGGAGAATTTCTTTGGAACGAGAGAGAAAGCTTGATTGAGAGCTTGAACTAGAGAGCATCACCTTCAGAGTTCTGTGTTGTTCTGTTTTTGCAGAACACTTCTGCAAATTTTCCCCAGAAAAACCAGTACCCCACGTCACTTAACTCCCCACTCTCTTCCAATAATGTAGGGGAGTTAATAATTAATAAATAATAAAATAATTTATTAATCAAATTAATAAATAATTAATATTAATTAATAAATTAATTAAATGTAATATTAAATAATTAACAATTAATTATTTAACATTTAATTAAATATCTCATATTTAATTAAACCATATTCTCTCTTGTATAACCTATAGATTTAATCTACATCTTATGTGCATTAATTTTTAACCTATAGTTTTAATATGAATCATATTCACATTAGTTTTATTTGAATCTCATTCAAATAATTCTCTCATAATATATAGTTTTAATTTAGAATTAACTATATATTATAATGTATCAATATACATATAATCCCTTCAGAAATTTGAACAGTTCAAATTCCTCCAAAAATTTGATCCTCGTTTTACCTGTTATGAGCTAGCAAGGGGACCTAATGGACCTACACATCCGAAGCTCCAACGATGCAAGATTAATCGATCAAACTCATTGACCGAGTTAATCTAGATTCGTTAACTACGGGTCATTCCACTAAAGACCCGCAGTTGCACTCTTCTCACTGCAGAATGTTTTCGTGTCTATGGATATACGACCATTAATGACAAGTCAATCCTTCACAAGTGTTCGTAACTCAAGTTGGGTCAAATTACCGTTTTACCCCTGAGTTACATCTTACTCCTTAAACACCACTGCTCTTCTAATGAACAACCCGGTTATGGTCCAACCAATAACCGAAAGTCCCTCTCGGGCAATGAGAGGGTGGGGCCCCTTGTTCAAGTCCCGGAGTCAGCATTTAAGGGAACACTCATCTACTCCCCTAAAGTCGGGGAGGAGTGAATTCCATCTTGTGAAGTTGTGTTCCTAGCTCCCCACTCGGTCTCGTCCCCAAAATGGTAGGAATGTTGAGTCGACGACTCGGGCCACTCTCACCCATACAGATCAAAGAACGAGCCCTCACGGGCAGGAGTCCATAACTCATTCAGGATTGAGAATGAGTTGTCTGGTCATCCTAAGAAATGACAATCTATTAGTTAACGGTGTTACATCTAAAGATTGCCTATTTCGCGGTCCGGTCTTATACAAACTCATTGAATAGGATACCCCCACTCACATGTCTCCACACATTGGTAAGGGGTTTGAATGTTAATATAATACTAATGTAACGACCCAGAATTTCTCCCACACTTCTAGGTCACATTAACTACCCAACTGATTAAACTTAACCCCAAACGCATGATGCCAACTCCCTATGCAACAATTATATAAAATCAAGTTCCACCTCTAGTCAATTCAACAATAAATCAATTTCATAGAATATCATTCAACAACATCCGTGGACAACCTCACAGGGCAATTTTATTATTCAAACTAGGCAAAACTCAATGAATGGTAGAGAACTAAGATAGACACCTATCCTGAAATAAAGTCAATAACAAGTGGGAACCTCCCAATTATTCAAACACGAACAAATAGTTTATTGACCATAACATAAGGTCTTAATTAATAACTTAAGCTAAGCAAGAATGACTAAGCAGCCTATGGTCCTCGATGCCCCCTTCGTCTCATCACCATGGTCGCCCACGAGTCCTTCACCTGAAACAATCATTGTAGAGGGGGGGCTGAGTATATAAAATATACTCCGTAAGTAGCCCTCACCAACAACAAACACACATCATGCTCAACTAAATCATGAAACATTCATAGTCATGCCTTTCATCACATTATGCATTCAAACATAGACACATCCCATAAAATTTGGTGACAACCACAACCAGGAACACGTTAACTACCAACCTCTAGTCTCCCTAACGTCTCAAGTACCTCTACGCTTATCACAGCTATCCTAGCCTTCCACAGTTAACACCTTCGAGCAGAGTCGGCCCCTGACCATTTATACCTAGAGCCCCGACACTGCTGCATCGGCCCTCTACCATTTTTACCCAAGGCCCCGATGACTTCACCATCTATTGGCCCTTGACCATTTTTACCCAAGGCCCCAATAGCCTTCCTTCTGAAGGACTCCTCGCATCGACCCTAGACCGTTTTTACCCGAGGCCTCGATACTCAATTAGTGACGTATCAGCCCCCGACCATTTATGCCCGAGGCCCTGACACTCACTCATTCATTTCCTCCAAAAATCCAACTCTCACTAGAGTCTTACTATATACTTTCTTAAGCCATTACCCCTGCATCTTTCAACTCACAAATACAATTTCAGCATGCTTCCACAACATAAACAACATTCTAATAATGAAATAATAAACCAGTCATGCTCTCACAATATAACCTTTCTTAACAACGGCTCCACATAGAGCTTCGTAGCAACAAAGCATAACCAAACGAATTTTAAACCATTGGAGTCCGACACAGTTCACCTAAAACACTTAATATCCAGCATCAATATTCAATAAGCATTACTAAGTATAAGAACACACAAGACACGCCGAACAACTCATGCATATTCAGACAACAAACATTTCCACAACAATACTCAGCAGTTTAGCAAAGCAGAAACCTCACCATTTTCACCGACATATATCCAATACTACTCCAAGTATACCGATTAACACAACGAGAGTTATTTAGCACAATGACATAACAAAAATTCATATTAAACGCCACAAAACCAGCACATTAGAGACCATTTAACATACATTAACGCACGCACACGCCCCTTGTCTACTTACTCACAACCGCGCCCTTAAGTTTTGCGTCGACCTCACACCTAAGCATTAAAACAGAAAAATACAGCAACTTACGTACAGTATTTAGCCTTCGAAATCAATTCTAAAAGGGTTCAAATGACTCATTACCACCAAAACTGACTTCGTATAGGTGTGGGTCACCTAGATCTAGCTTGCCAAGGTGTGGGTAGCCTAAATCGAGCTTCGAACGGATGTGGGTCACCGCCAAACGTCCTAAACGCTGTTGTAACGCACAAATCCCGTCGCTGGAGTTGCTGTTCGTCGGATCGTAGCAGCAGGTCGTCGAGGTTCACCGCGGAACTGACCCGTTCACCGTGCGCCGCCAGTTCGCCGCTGTAACGACCCGTTCGCCGTGCGCCGCCGCGAGGGACGCTGCAGGGAGCGGTGCTGGTTCGTTGCAGACCGCCAGGGTTCGTGAAGGATGCTGGGCCTCTCGCCGGAGAACACGTCGCCGGAGGAGATCGCGCCGCCGCTGCTGTTCGGGTCAAAGTTGCGCCGCCGCTGCTGCTCGGGTCGAAGTCGCGTCGCCGCTGCTGCTGCTACGGACGTGGTCGCCGGCCGCCGCTGCTGTTTCGAGGAGGCGTCGTCGTTTCCGTTGTCGCCGTGAGGTGTGGTGGCCGGTGAACAAGAAGAAGAAGAGGGGTGGGTGACGGCTAGGGCAACAAGGGAGAAGAGAAGAAGAAGATGAAGTCCTTTTTGTTTTCTTTTTCCTTTTTTCCTTTGTTTTAAAACCAACTTAACCCAATAAAGGCCCAACAAGTCCAAGCCCAAGAGAAAAGGATCCATTCCATCTTAAAACAAGACCCACTACACGAAGTCCGGTAAATATAAATTTAATTGGAGTTTAGAGCCCGATAAATATGTATAAATTTAATTAACAATTAATTTAAAAATAATTAAATGAAAAATCTCTTGATTCGAGACTAACTAACCTGAGGGACTCGGGGCGTTGCAACTAATATCACAAGTTCAATTCTCAATGAGCCCTAAAATAAAAATTATTTTTTATTATTTTTTTTACAAAATAATTATTTCGAAAACTCCAATGATGGAAATTGGAAACCTTCCAATATTGTCGAGGTGATAAATTTTTTCTAATGGCCTTCGTGCCACTAATACCTATTAATTTATATCTTATACCAAATTGTGAATTAATATAACATGGGACATTTCAATCAAAACACAAAAATATTCTTTTCTTGGACCAAATAAAATAATAGGATAATTTATGATAAAATGTGGTCTCATTTTCAAACGGGTGTCGTAGGATGCTAACACCTTCCCTACACTCAGTCGACTCCCGAACCAACAATTCTGTTTTCGTAGACATTGATTTTGTAAATAGGTGACCAATCACACCTCGTAATGATTGGTGGCGACTCCAAACCCTAATCTCGAAAGAGACCCTTCAGGGGATGACGTCGGTCGTTCCGCGTCGCGATGACGTTGAGACAGCTTGGCGACTCATTGGGGACTATTGAGAGTCAAGCCATTTATTTTTGTCATTTATTTTATAAAATATTTTGGTCCATTCCTCTTTTTATTGCATATTTCGTCTCTTAATTATTTGCTTTTGTAACTTTGCATTATCATGCATTTCACACAAATTCACAAGCCTCTTACCTCAGCTTTACCCTTAGGATTAGATTGGAGACTGAGTAGTGTGACCTTCGTGGATATTCGATTCCCGTGCAGGCGCATGAAAATTTCTACTCAAGTCGACCATACTGCCAAAGCATATGGAAGATTTGAGGGCTATTATCCTCTAGGATGCATTAGTACATAACTTCACACTCATATTCATATCACATTTACTTTTGTTGAGATGTTATGTCATATTGTTTATTTTTAAAAAATAAAAAATATGGTCAATTTAGCCGAGTTTTAACCATAAGGTTTTAAATGAACGACTTGTTTTTTAAATAAAAAAAATAAATAATCATTTACCTTATTTCTTCCTAACTATTTGTTTAAGTTTTGGATAGAAGTATTGTCTTTCAAAGGGGTTATAAATGTCCCTATTGTAGGCACACAAAAACTTTCAAATTTATTCACTTCTATAAAAAAAAAAAAACGTAGGAGTTCGGCTTTAAAACCGTAGAGTTTAATTTTATGTACATATTCATGTTTCTCTCTCTTAGGGTGAATTAGAGTCTAATATTACATTTGCATGCATTTAGAATGTACTAATTTGTCTTGGGGCAATTTGTAGCATATTTAGATAAATTTTTTTTCCCTCCTCAATGAAAATAAATAAAAAAAACATAATCTTCTCATGCATCATTCTGCATGTCCATAAAATAAATTAAAAAATATCTATCTTTTGCGTACATATTTTACATGTCCGTAACATAAATTAAAAAAACAAACTATTCTTCCCATGTATCATTCTGCATGTCCATAACATAAATTTAAAAAATATCTATCTTTTGTGTGCATCATTTTACATGTCTAAATCATAAATTAAAAAAATTATCTTTCTCATGCATCATTTCATATGTCCATATATATTTAAATATAAACAAGCAATATTTTCATGGGCATTATTTCACATAATCATTTAAAGTTCCCCCTAATTTGTAATCCAACATTTGCATCACATCGTCTCATGCATATCAATTTCTATTGTAAAAAAAATCAAAATCTGTGCATTCTTCATTACATCATAATTAACACGAACTCTTAGAAAAAATAGCTCACAAACCACATATTTACTATTATTTATATACAAGGTACATAAAGCAGCATAACATGGAAAAATTTAACGTTGAGATAAAGAAAATTAGAGACGAAATCCATGAAGGGGTCATGGAAGAATTGAATGCTGAGCTAAAGAAAATAAGAGACGAGATTCAAGAACAGGTCATGGAGGTACAAAATGTTGAGCTAGAGAAGATGAGACACGACATTGATAAGATTCAAGAGCAAATCACATAAATTTTCAATGTCTTAAAGAATATTGTTATCGTTGGGGGCATTTCTCAACCTAACAATTTAGTCGAACCTCGTAATAATTCCACCGAGGGTGGACCCACCTCTTTGTCAATCAACAGAGGGGTTCCCCAGTATAATTCTTCACATATTGCTCAGCTTTCCAAGAAAGGTCAACAAACTCCTACAATCTGTCAGGTTGAATTTACATTTCAAGATGGACAAACATCAAAGGCCAATTACTCAGATAATTTAAAAGGGAAAGAAAAAGAAAATGCTACCAATGGAATGCTGAAGAAACTGCAGGGAAAGAATATGCTCAAAGATGGAGAGAAGCAACAGAACAACTGCCAGTGCCCTTAATTAATAAAGAGCCACATCCTAAAACGAATATAAGCTCTACGAAATAGAAAAATAAAGTCCAGGCAGTACTCTTGAAGTGCAAGTGGAAGCACCAACAAGGATTTGTGGTATACAATCCTTCTAGAGTACCCATAAACTCACTGGCTCTCCAGTATGACCCACAGCTAAGAGTGTCAACATTACCAAATAATCATAGTAGTTGGAGACAACTAAAGTGAGAGAACTTTCATCTGATCTCGATATACTATACAAAGTTTTTATCCCAATTATTTCAAAGAAATCTATTAGCTTCAGTACTCGTACAACCATTACAACCACCTTATCCAAAGTGGTATAACCCGCAAGTCTCCTGTGATTACCATGTAGAAACTGTAGGTCATTCAACTGAGAACTGTACTTCACTGAAGCATAAAGTTCAAATTCTAATGAAGGCAGGTTGGCTTAGGTTTTCAAAGGAAGATGATCCACACATGAAGCACTAGAATCATGAGCGCACGAGACTATGAAAGTCAATGTGGACCTATTGCTTTACATTATCAATAAAGTCTATTTCTTCGTTGAAGTCATATTTGCGACATTTCTAAGATAGTAAACGACTCATAGCTTGCTAATGTTAAAACGGCAAATGAAGTCTTATTCATCCATGATTTAGCAAAGTACCTTTAAAAAATAATGTGAATATGTGGAAATTGAGCTATTTTTCTAAAAATAAAAAGTCAAAGTGTTAAATTCATTCATTCATACATCACTACATATCATTTGTTAAAAAACAAACAAAAAATGCTTTCTTTGAAAAGGCTCTCCATGAAAGAGGAAATGACATGTTTTGAGATTTTTTCAATAATAATTTAATGTGGTCTACTCTTATCATCCTTGTTAGTTAAGAGCTTAGCATAATCATAAACCAACCATAGTAAGTCACTTGGAGGAAACACAAGGAAAAAAAAAGGTGAAAAAAATGAAAAAAAAGTGGAAAAAATAAAAAATAAAGAAAGTTGTGAAAAAAGTAATGAAAAATGAAAAAATGAAAATTGTGAATGCCTTCAAGGTCCTCAATGATATATAATCTTTTTTCAAAACTCAACCATTTTACGAAGCTTTGTTCTCGAGCTAAATCCCTAACTCAAACCAACTTTATCTTGGTCTTCTCATGTGCTAACTACCAAACCACCAAATTTCATACTGTGACAAGGATGTCTTTTAAGGTGAGAATCCAAAATTACTCACTCCCTATAAAACCTTGAGTCTAGCCTACTTTAAGCCTAATTTACCTTCAGCCTAGCCTACCGATATATGGTAACTATGATCAACATTGAGAGTTGATCATTTACTGCAAAAATCCTTTGCTCAATCCGTCACATACAATTTTTGTGATGAATATCAATATTTGTGTACTTACAATAAAAATCTTTTACTAAGTCTGCCACATCTAACTGCATAGTAAATGTCCAAAATTATCCATCTAGTGTTACTCTAAGAACTTTGAAAGTAATAAAATAATATTGGGCTCTTATGATTGACTGTTTCATGAATTAGTACTTGTAGTTGATCAAAATTTCCATACTTTGACTTCCTTCTTTCACTTTTTATTTCATCTTGTTCTCCTATCTCAATCCTTTGTCTCTTCTCTTCTTTTGAGTAAAAATGATTCCAAAACTGAGGATAGTAGTTTTGAAAATTGGGAAGTTAGCGACCTGACATAGTCTCAAGATCTCAGTCTCCTTTGATGAGTTTCGTTTGAGAGCAGTTTTATTGGAGTAGTAGCAAAGACATAATTTGGAACATCAATTAGAGGCGACTACGCGCATGATAAACTTTTTTTTATATATATATGTGGGATTGCACCTGTTTTGTTTATAAAAAAGATTATGTCCGGCCAAAAGAAAAGAGGGAAAAAAGGAAAAAAAAAGGAAAAAAAGAAAGAAAGATAGAAAGGCCGTGACAATCCTTTAGTTCAATGACTGAGGCAATCAATATAGATCAACAACTGCAGTTTCAAAGACTTCAAGGTCCTTTTTACAAATTTTCAAACTGAGGTAAAGTTTGAAAATGGTAACTACATTATAGAAAGCTTTTAGACAAAGACCATCTTCAGACTTGGATTGTTACATTGCACAAAATCTTTCAATTTTGAGAAGCCTTCAACATTCACAAAGTGTACTTTACAACATCCACAAAGAGCTACACTTTAAGAAAAGAGAGGTCCTTTGCAAAAAATCAAATTCATATAATCAAACTTAATTAAAATAAACTCTTATTCAATTTTTTCAAAACCTGATTTAACAATTCTTTCATTTTAAAATCAAATATTACATTGTAATTTTAAAAGCAAAATTTGGTTTCTTTTAAAATATCTTATTTACTTTTCTAAAAACTTTACTTTAAAAGAAAACTTTTTTCCAACTTAGTTAAAATAAACTCTCAATCAATTTTTTTTCAAAACCTTTTATGAAAAATTTGGTTTGGTTTACTGGTAAAAAAAAAACAAACAAACAAACATTTTCCAAAATCATTTTTGTTTATTAAAAAAAAAACTTCTCTTAAAAAAAAACACATCCTTTACTCACATAAGTTGCCTCAATCATCGGAATGGAGGTCGCAAAAGTACTGGTCGTCGCTGCACTAGGATGGGTCGTTGGAGTTTGTGTTCT
>NW_019104569.1:858397-893370 GCF_001995035.1 Momordica charantia
GGAAGGAATTCTGTTTATTAAATGTCATGGAATATAATTTCTTTTCCATGTTTATTCTGGCATTTATGGTGGTGGTGTTTTCTTTTTTGAAAAAAAAAATCCTTTTGAAAAAGTGTTGTGGCTGATTCAAGAGATTTTAAAGAACCTTTTAGTAATTTGTGGCCAAATTATTATTCTCACAACTTGTTACAGTGGCCTTTATTTAAAATGACAAATAGTTTTGAGATAACTGATTGATCATGTTGATCAAAAATAAAAGAAATAAAAATAAAATTTCTTCTCGCAGTACAATACAAATTATCATCCATAAATAATCCCTTATTAAGTCAATTCAAGCTTCGTTGAGTCTTGAACCTGAGCATATCTTAATTGGTTAAGACACCCATCTTTGATTGAAAGACGTGAGTTGGGAGCAACGAACAGAAAGTAATCCTATTATTTTTTGTTAAAAAGGAGTTGGAAGTTGTTTCAGGTCGTTTGATAATGTTTTCATTTCTTATTTTTGTGTTTCATTTTATAGAAATGTTTTTAAAATAATTTTAGAAACAACATCACCAAGTTTCCAAAGATATTTAATTTAAAATATTAGAAAACGAGAAATGAGAGAGTGAAAGAAACAAAGATATAAGAAACAAGAAATTGATCCAACGTTACCAAACAGATCCTTAACACTGTTTGGTAACTATTTGTTGTTTTTCGTTTCCAATTTTATTAAGAAACCTAGCATTTTGACAATATGTTTTTCTTGTTCTCAATTTTTCAAAAGTGTTTTCAAAATTGTATAAAAATCGTGAAAAAAAACAAAAACAAGTTTTTTTTTGTTTCGAATATGTTGCAAAACATAAATAAAATTTTATTATTTTATCATTATTGAATTAATGGGTGTTCAAAGCCATGGAAATATTTTTCCTTATAAAAAATGAGGAAACAAAAATAATAAACCAAAATGTTACCAAACATACCCTTAATTATTCAAATCGCAAATCTATGCAAGAAAGATTGAAGTAATAGAGGTATTACATGAGAAAATATTCGAAGAGGCAATTCATCGATCTTATTATCCCATCAATGTTAGAAAAGTTACAAGGAATCATAAAAGAGCCACGATAATTGCGTCGATCATAACGGTTAAAAGAATGATCGAAATGAGTTCAAACGAAGAAAAAATTATGTTGGACAGAATCGGATGAGTCATTTAGATCTTACCATTTAGATAATATTCAAAGCCAAAGTCATCAAAGCTTCATGTAAAAGGGATAAAAACTTAAGTTTTTATCTGATAAAGTTCATTTTACTTACCACCGTTATACAATTGTGAGCTATTTATTTTATTTTCTCTCTCTTCTTTCTTTATGTATTCATCTCTCTTGATTGACAATTTTTTTAATGATAATAAATAGGAAATAGAAAATACTAAAGATGGAATAGATTTGAGAGGCCTTTGAAATCTCATAACTGAGGCAAAGCAAATGGCCCAACGTTGTTGGCATCCGAAGTTTATTTCATTTTATTATGGGATTAGTACTTGATAGCCTATTTAAGAATCATAATTACATAAAATGATTGAAATGTATAAAATTTACACTTTTGTCATGAAACAATACTAATTAGGATGGTACCCATCACACAAATTACTAGTATATCATTTTAAGGATACACCTCAATATTAAATAACTTTTAAATCTAGAAATGGTAAATTGGGAGGTTATAATTTAAATAACTTAAAACGTGTTTAATTATACTCTCCAAAATTAAAAAATCTCAAAACCTGAAAAATCTCCAAAACCATCTATTTTTGAAACCCCTTTCTTATTCCTCTAACCGTCCGTTTTTCTTCCTCTCCGACCGTCCATTCTTCTTCTCCGACCGTCTGTCTCTGTCTGCCTTCCTCTTCGGCCGGCTCCGTTTTTCTCCGTCACCCGTATTTGTTTATCCCCTTCGAAAGGAGATTTGCATCTTTCCTTCTTCTCCGGTCGTTTATGCTTGCCTTCGTCTTCGACTGATGTCTACCTGCCTTCATCTCCGGTCGCCTCAATTTTTCTCCGTCGCCAGAGCAGTTCATCTCCGTTTATTCCGATTGAAAGGTTTGCATTTTGAATTCTGATTGAGGATATATATTATAATGAGTTTGATTAAGATATGTCTTATAACTCAACTTGTATATATGCGGATATGAGGATATATACTATAATGATTTTGAATGTATATATGCGGATATATAAGTGGATATATCTTATAACTCAACTTGTATATATGCGAACATGCGGATATACTATAGTGATTTTGAATGTATATATGTGGATATATAAGTGGATATATACTGTAATTTTGAATATGTGGATATATAAGTGGATATATACTGTAATTTTGAATATGTGGATATATAAGTGGATATATACTGTAATTTTGAATATGTGGATATATGTTTATTGAGACTTCAAAAGATGTTTCTATAATTTTGAATTGTCATTGAAGGTTGAGCACCAATGTGGGAGTGAATTAAGGGAAAATCAATGAGTAAATTAAGGTTTTAAAGGAGTAAATTAAGGGATTTGTGTTGAAAATTAGTACGGGACCAACAATAATTAAAGGATTATGATAATAATTTATGGAATTAAATATTTTATATTAAAAAAAACAAATAACTACAATAAATGTAAATGCAATTAATAAGGGCAAAATCGGAATTAAAACAAAATCCTACATGCAGAAATCTAAAGTGTAAAATTATAAAAGTTTAGACATTTGTGTAAATAAGTTTCTAAAACAGCCCTCCGAAGACATTATCTCTTTTATATGGGAAGAAGTGTATTAGAAAATGACCTTTTTGGGAATGTTTCTGTTTCTTCTTTATAGTTTTTTCACGAGAAACTTAAGAATTTGACAACTATTTATATTTCTTTTTTCTTACTTTTTTTTAGAAACCTTCTCAAAATTGTATATAAATTTTTGAAAAAAAAAAAACAAAACAAGTTTCTTGGGTAGATCATATGGCAACACTATACAGGGTTCACTAGGGTTGTTTACCAACTTTTCAATTTTAAAAAAGAATTAAAAAAAATAACAAGCAATGGTAAAAATCCTAAGTAATTTAAATGCATAAATGAAAGAGAGCAAGAGAAGTTAACATGCGGAAATTTAAAAGTAGAAAAAAGAAATGACACCATGAATTTTCATAGTGGTTTGAAATTTCGTACTCCGCTCCTAAAACTTATTTCTTAGGTATTTTATTGTACCGACTCTCTTACGTGTGAGAACCAAACAAATCGATCACTCTTGTTACAAGTTCAAGAGTAAACTTCATACCAATCCTTTTGTAGGTTTAGGATCTAACCTACATTGATCTTTCTCCTTAAATCAAGATCAAAATACTACGACCATTTTCATTAGTTCAACATCAAATCAATCTCACAATTCCAAGGTATACTCATGTCTTAATACAAAATCTCAAATGATCTAAAAATAAAGAATACAAAAGAAATACCTCGGTAAGGTGGATTTACACAAATTTTACACCTAAAACTATGACTAAGCTTACAATCTAATGTATGTCTCACAATAACAAAAATTGACAAATTTTGATACGAGAGAATGATAATTAGAGATTTGGAGCAAAAATTGAGAAAATAAAAACTTATTTTTGCTTTAGAAATTGGCGTGGAAGAGAATAAATTGGTGACTTTTAAATATAATTTCGAGGATGAAATTTTGGGTGGTGGAGATTAAAAGTCTCACTAAGGAAAAGTGAAAAAGAACAATTTTGGTGATTGGGAGAAATTTTTTAGATTGAGAAAAAATTGTGAAGATTGTTTATTCTGAATTAATTTAAATTTGCACGTGTCATCCTCCCACTCGTTCGATCAGTTGGAGCTCGTCACCTTGCCACATGGCGTCACATGATTCGTCCATGTTGCAACAGCAAATACATGTACCCTGAAGTCACATCATCCACCATGTCGTATGCCACGTCAGCACGTTTGCCATGTGTCAACTTTAGTTTGATCCATTTGTCCACATCATCAAGCCACATAGGATTTTACTTCTCAATTTTGTTTTGGTCATAACTCCTTTGTTGAACTCGGATTCGAGCAATTCAAAAGGCGTTGGATTTGTCTTTCCAAGCTATACGCTATGTACACTTTGAAACACTAAAATTGTCAATAAATAAAGTTTGTTATCATTAAAACATATAGTATATATGATTGAAGCTCGTAAATACTAAAATCTTGTTTCTTATCTCATTTCCAACAAAATTAAGTTTACTTCTTGTTTCAATGAAAAAATAAACAACACCAAATAGTTACCAAATACTTTAATGTTTTTCTTTATTAAAAAAGAAACAAAAACAATAAATAAGAAACAAAAACGTTGCTAAACGAGCCATTAGCATATCCGAAGTCCCAACCCTTACTAAAGACAAATTAAGAGCCTTTCTAGTAGTTTTCTTAAGCTTTATTCCTTCTTCAACTGTGGTAATAGGTTCACAATTACTAGTGAATAATAGTCACGGCTCCAAGTCCCGACATGGTAATAATTATATACTTTATATATCATTAAGAAACGTACCATATTACTCAAACCAAAATCTTCATTCTCAGGAAGATTTATCATTAACATAGGCAATGTAAACGAAATCATTTATATATTTGGTATAATTGATATACTTTATATCATGTATATCAACAATATTAATGATATACTTCATATTACATATATTGATTTTTATAACGAGCATAGAATTGGAATAACAAAAAAATTAAAATGTAATTTAAAAAATTTACCCTATTTATAAAAGCAAAAAGGCGGTGATATGTTTATAGATTTAAAAAAAAAAAATGTTTTTGCATCCCATTAAAAATACTCTTATAGATTTTGTAAAAGAATTCGTTGGACAGATGTGAGATCCGACGAGGTCACTATTATTGGATGACCGCAACTTCGAGATATCGCATGTAATTTCCGTCTGTCTAACTCGTGTTTGACAAAAACCTAGGCTGTTTTTTTATTATTTTTTTTTTATTTTTCAAATGGTCCCCATTCAATTATATTTTGTAAATTCTGTTTCCTAATTTATTCTCTCTTTATCCTACTTCTACTCCATCGCATGCCTCGCAACAAAATTATCAATTCTATTATTTTACAATTGAAATGACAATATTCAAATTATGCTCATATTAAAGGCTCATTTTTGTTTTCAGAATATAAAGATCCATACAACCAAAGTGTACATTGGAAAAATGAGATTTTGCATGCTTTGCTCTTGGTTAAAATGAATAATTTTATCTATGAACCATACGTTTAAATATTCCTACATCATATAGTTAAAAAAAAAATGAAATGAGATTTCTAAAATTTAGTCCAGAAATATTTTATGCATTTATATTGATGAATGAAGTGGCAAAAAAAACAGTATGGAATTACGTTCTAATTTCTATCCTTACAATCCATCAAATTGATATTATGTAACCTTTACAATTTAATGAAATTTTAACCCAAATTTCAAAATATCTAAAATAATAATAAATAAATAATGATTAAACAAAAAGAATACGTAAAATTATATAATATAGTGAAAATCGCATACTAGCAAAGTATGAAACTGATGTATAATGTATGTATGCGATTTTATAGATCCATGTCATACTTGACACGTATATCGCTTACGTCTTTTGACCAACACGTAAGCTATTTTTGTTAGGATACCTACCTTAATTTTGATTTTTTTTATTTAATTTACATTTATTTTGTTATTATTTTGAAATCTACATTAGTTTTATAATTTTTTTTAAACTACATTATTCTTAAATTCACCCCTACTACTTGCATAATAAATATTAAAAGAATCAAATGTTTCTTTTGGATCAATCTTTCCTTCAACTAGTTGAACCATTCAGGGCTTCTCTTCCATCTATTTGCTAAATTAAATTTCAAATGTAACTAGTACAATAATCTCAAATTTTTTAATTCGTTGCTAAAATCAACCAGACATTAAATTCTGATTTGATAACGATTTCTATTTTTTGTTTTCTATTATTTCTAAAACTTTATGCTTACTTCCTCAATTTCTTTGGTATGTTAAGTCACTTTTCTTTAAAATGCGTTTGAAGTCTTAGTAGATAAATTTCAACAAAAACAAATTTTCAAGAACTATTGCTTTTAGTTTTCAAATTTTGTTTTCGATTTTAAAACGTTTTTATAAAATAAACAACAAAACAAATAAATACATCGGTAGAAGTAATGTTTATACGCTTAATTGTCAAAACTAGAAACCCTTTAAATAAAATGGTTGTCAAACAGGGACCTAAGTAATTCGCTTTCATACCGTTATTACTGTCTAAGAATAATAATAACATGAGCACCACACAAACTATGAAGCAAACAAATTCACATACTTCAAATAGACCAAAGTAGATGTTTCCGGTTGTAAATTTTGATTAGGAGGCAAAGAAGAATTTATTGACTATACATACCTGGGAAGGCTTTGTATCAATAAATCATTTATCGAAGCAGGAAACGCGTTCCGAAGAACCGAGAGCCTTTATCTTGAGAAGCCACTGGTTAAGGTATGTGCAGAGTTCCGAGGTGAGACTAGTTTAGACTATACATATCGTGTCATTGTCATCTAACCGAAGCCATTCTATTGAAGGACATCATTTCGTTTTCATGCGCAATTCTTTCTACTGGAGAAATCACCTGTGGCATTGTCATTCCTACTGAAACTATGATCTCTGCATCAAATTCAAGGCAAATCAAATAAAAGCCTCAGAAAATTCATGCTTTGATGTATAACAAAATGGAGAGTTTTTACTGAAGATGAAAATTCTAGCCCAATCAAGATCTCTAGCAAATATTGGAGCCTGCATCCATTTTTTTCTTTTCTTTTTTTTTTTTAATAAGAAACTGACCTTTCATTGAAAAAAATGAAAAGATTATACAAAAACAAGGAGGGTATACAAAAAAACAGCCCTACAAAAGGAACTCCCGAAGAAACGGGCTCCAATCCAAAAGAATGAGACCTAACTGATAATTACAAAAGGCCTTAGTGATCGAACCCCATAAAAGAAGTATTAAACCTAATGAGGTCCCAAACATAATCCAAAGATTTTCTCCATCCCCTAAATAATACATCCAATTGAATATATCATTCTGTCAATGATTACAAAATAATTCCTACTTTCGAAAGATGGACACAAGGCTAGTCTAAAATAGAGAAAAATAGCATACAAGAAAGCACTTACCAATTAGGAACTAATTACAAATAAGGCAATAAAATACAAGAAATAACCATCAATATAATTTAACACATTCAGCTCCTTGAGGTTTACAGGAGCTTTGTTCAAGGATCCTCTAATTAAAGGGTAATGTCTTAACTTTCATTATCAAAGAAATGGGAAGTAGAAACAAAAGGCAAACTAGTGATGGCACCAATGTGTACTTTTCTTCATATCGAGGTTTAAGTGAAGAACGGTTTTAATTTTATTTGGCGCATCAGTTTTAAATCAAGACCAAATAAAAAACCCAAAGCATTTGCTCTACACCATTTTATAATGAGCCATGGACATGAGAAAGAATATCTTCTCATTAATATTTCTCAAAATAAAACACTGACCTACTGCTTCTCGGATAGACAAATTTGGTCTTATAATATCTTCTGAATTAATAAGAAAAACGTCGCCAATGTATAGATGATTTGTGGGCACATAAACGCTGCATAGCTCTTCATATCCATTCATCTGTCATCATCAGTCAAAATCAATATAGCAGAACTGATAACAGAGTCATGTACAGATATCCTGAGCAAAAGAAAATTTACCAATTCATGTTATAGTAATAACAGTCAAGTCTTTTGATGTCATGAATTTGTTAACACAAGGGTGACAGAGTTTCATAGTTAAAATCATAGAACCGTAGCACCCATGAAGAACTGGCAGAAACCATTATGAAATTTAACTGATTGGACATACAAAATACCTGAAGGACAACCGATGAGGTAATAAAACCAATTGCATATTCACCAATTCTTGGATGCCGAATAATGGCTACCTCCTTAAATGCTGTTGTGGTTTGGTCTGTACAAAAGGAAATAAAAGATAGAAAGGAATCTCTTTATGAGCTAAACCTCCTTATAATGCTGACGTTTTAACACAATCATCGTATTAAAGCTGGTCAACAATTAGAAAAAATAAAATAAAATCACCACAAAACACAAATTTTACATTTATACTAGATTTTCATAAATCATACTAAGCTACAAAGGCTTATGTAGCTCTTAGAAGAAAATGGTACCAAGATAGTCAAACAAGTAACAATAACTGTAATGCAACTATGAGGTAAACCACTACATAAAGAAACTACAGAAGATAGCCAATACGCAGGTAAAGACTAACAGCCTAATGAAAGAAACATGTAATCTAAAATCACCAAACGCAAAAATTTGAAGCAATCTTGACTGTGTAAACGGGGAACTTTTTACTGACAATCCGTTTTCCTGTAAGATTCTGAATAGGCTTTCAAGTTATTTAGGATTTTCTCATGACAAATAACCAAAGGGCACGATATTTTGGCAGCTGGTATTATAGGAAATTCAAAGGAAGCAAATTAGATTTAAGAATCTCTTTTTATTGAAGAGAGGGAGAGACTCTGATCAAGTCACCCCATACTTCCTCCTACGTTTTGAAGCACCAGCTAAGGTTATCTGCGGACTTTAGAAGACGTTTCCAACTTTTCTCTAGGAAGGTACTGAAGCTAAAAGGAGGAGCTTGTGCAATAAATTGGAAAGAGGTAACTAAACTGATTCGCAATTCCTTTACCAAGAATATTGCTTCACTTCCTAAATGATTGATGCATTTTCTGCCCTAAACCAGCTCTTTGGCACCATGTAATTAAAAGCAAGTATAGCACCATTCCTACTGGTTTGTTAAAAGAAAATTCCTGTTCTTAATCATCAAGAAGCCCACAGCTTTCTACAACCAAATGTCTGAAACACAAGTTTCAAGATATTGTTTTCAAATATGGTAATCAGATTAGATTAAGGCATCCAGACCCTTAAGTTTCAGATATCCCTCTTCAGCAGTAGTTCCTGGACGATATTACAAAAGTGTGAGATGCTCAATTTGATTCAGGAATTGATAACTGGGCTATCCTTTCTACATTAATTTAAGACTGCTAAGTGAATCCAATGGCTCTAGAATCTGGAACAGCCAAATCTGAGGACTTTTTCTGTTAAAACAGGCTATTCTTTCTGGGACTTTTGGCTAGAAATAAACTCTTAAGATTTTTAAGGAAACTAGTAAAATCAAGGGTGAAATCAAAGATTATATTCTTTCTTTGAAGCATTTAAATGGTCTTCCCTATGCAAGAATTTTTGTAGTCATTCCTATTTTTCTAATTTAGAACAAATGGACAACTTTGTGCAATCTTCTTAGTTTTGGTTGAAGATCCTTATCCCCTGATTTCTATTTTTTATTTGTTTTAGTACATCAACTTTTCATTCAGAAAGAATGTCTAGATGAATGGAAAAAGTCATGAAGAAGAAGAGAGCTGCCATTTTGGAGATTTGCAAACAATGGCAAGGTTATGGCGACCCGTGATGGGATACAACGACTGGAGATAAGAAGTTGGCAGTGGTGGTTGGCGTGGAGGTGTGCCAACACTGGCAAGGTTCACTGGAGGAGAGGAAGAAGAAGAGAGGATGGAGAAAGGAAGCCCCGTGAGCCACAAGTATTATTAAATTAACCTTTTTTGATGAATCACAAAAGAACAGTTAGCAATTTAACAGTCACGTCAACTTCTCATTAGTCAACAAAGGATCAAATGAACTTAGAGGCCATTTAGAATCATTTACCAAACCTCAAGGACTAAAAGTGTCTTTTTTGAAATTTTAGAGACTAAATAGACACCAATTTCTAGGGACAAAAATAATATTTTACCCTACTTTATATGTTGGATGAAACAAAGATACTATCAACTTGCATAATGGGATTGGAAAAAGCAAAAAGTGGGATGAAGATTGAATATTTTCCCCTACTTTATAAGTTGGATGAACCAAAGATACTATCAACTTGCATAATGGGATTGGAAACAACAAAAAGTGGGATTAGAGATGAAATCTTCATCCCGTCTATATGAGAATTTCTATTCCTAGTTTTGGGAATCAAGGAATCCACTAGTATCAGAGATTAGCTTCTTCTTCGTTGGGGAGCACTTTCTATTTATTTTTAAGTATAATTATTTTGTTTGGATATGGTTTTAGACTTTAGTTCATGAAATTTATTCATTTCTTGTTTTGGTACATAAGAACTTTTAAACTCTTATTTTTTCGTTACTGAACTTGACTTCAATTATTGTCCCAAAATTTTTATCATTTTCTATTTTAGTCCCTACATTTTTAAAACCTCAAGTTTAATTCCTTCATCTTTGGATGCATTTGGTGTTTAGTTGGCCCACAGCTGTTCTTGAAAGCCTATGTTGGAGGACGTTTCTTATTCAATCCCCTTTCGTGATAGAAGAGCTTTTCTCTGGCAGGTAGCTTTCTTACAACTTTAGGGAAATATGAAATATATCTGCTTGAAAGAAACAGGAGGATCTTTAGTGATGAGAAAAGTTCTGGAGAGGGTGTTGGGCCTTGGCAAGATTCATAATGTCCCTTTGGCCCTGTTACTAAGGACTTTAGCAATTATCCCTTATCCCTCATTCTTTTTAATTGGAGTCCCTTGTAATTAGGTTTTTCTAGGTTGTGCTAGTATTTGTGACTCCTTGTTTGAGCGCTCTTTTTGTTTTTTGTATTGTCTTCTTGTATTCTTTCATTTGTTCTCAATGAAAGCAGAAAAATTAACCTCCAAATTAAATCATTGTTGTAAATTCCTTCTAAATTGCTAAATACATTCATTAAGCATAATTATTTTCCGTATCATCACTTTTCAAGCATGGACTAAATGGGGAAAATAATGAAAGCTAAAAGGTGTAAGACCAAGGTTAAGGTTTTGAAAATTGAGAAGCAAAAATGAAAATTAGATAAAAGTTCGAGAAAAAATTTGAGATTTCAGAAACTCAATGATCAAGTAAGAACTTGGTAAAAATTTAGAGATCAGAACTCTATGTAAACATAACTGCTCCTATAAGTAAATAAAGAAATCAAATATTAATTAATTAATTAATTAATTAATTAAATACAATTTTCAGGCTCAAAACTGGAGGGACAAAAAAAAGAACAAGTTTTTTTTTTATAGTTCAAATAAATAATTTTATGAAAATACGTACCCAAATGCATACAATTTTAGGCTAAGGTAAGGTAATCATTTAGTATATTCTCAATACTCTCTCCTACATCTGAGCTGAGATATTCATCAAATTCATTAAGTGCATGCAGTTAAAAATTTATTGCAAATTTGAACCAAATCATTATTGAGGGAAGTAATAATATTACAAGGATTAAAACTTAAGACCTCTTACTCTAATATTATTCATGAGATCCACAAGATTAATATTTTAAATAATTGTAAATATAATGGTAGGGATGAGATGATTCAGGGGGTAGGGGGTTGCATACCCACAATAAAATAAATTGAGAAAATAATTTCTCATTTTGCCTTCTATCATTTAAGATATAAATTTTCATCCTATTAAGTATGGCTCCTTATATGCAATTTTGTCATCCCTAATAACATAAAGGTAACATTTGATGTAATTTTTATAATCCATACTTCAGCCACGTATAAGTCATGTATCTTCTTTGACATCATCTTCTTCCTTAACTAGCATTATATTGCATATAAACCAAATTATATAAAATTTAAAGGTACTAGGATTAAAATAGTAAAAGGAAGTTAAGGAACAGAAAAGTGGATACTGTAAAGCAATTGTGCATCATAATTTTAATTGATAAAATCAAGAAAGTATAAAAAAAATAGAAATGCGATTAATGCAATTTTTAGTGAATCTTTGATTAAAAAATAATTTCCAGGATACATCAAAAAACAAAAACATATGAGTTACCTGGAGAAATAGCTGCACTAATCTGTTTGGAGGCTGAGTAAATGTGCTTTACAAAGGGCATTTTTTTTATGAACCATTCTCCTAGCCAGAAAACAGTGGCACCCATCCACGATGAAGCAAATAAACCAACAAAAAATATAAAAGTCAAAGATGTAACAAATCCTAGACCTGCAACAGGAAGCATTCGTTTAATAAGGATATCGCTATTTAAAAAATAAGTGGTGAAGTTAGCAATCTATATATGAAAACAAGAGATTAATCTGAAGCAATAACTTCTAGTGAAAATAAAATCGTCTGACAAAGCCTAACTACAGGTCATGTATGAAAGCTTGGTTTCGAATTAAAATAAAAAGGATAGGTCATGTAGTAAAAATATCCAATTAGGTAGAAGCATGAAAATCCTTGTGAAAACCATATCTATCTAAAAGCTCAAAGCCATAAATATGTTTCTCGGCCTTTTGGCTAAGATCAAGTGTAGTATTTGTTCTTATCTAAAAGCTCAGAACCATAAGACTTTAAAATATGTACACACAACTTATATCCACTATTTCTCAAGTTCCTCGATCTTGCCATCCTAATCTTGATAATATTCTTTATTAAAATTTACATGTAAACTAATAAACAATGGATGAATATATTCTAGATTAGATCTTACAATAATGATGACAGCAAGCTCATATCATAACATAATCATCAATCACCTTTATGGATCTTAGTAACCATCTGGTGTAATTAGTAGTTGCCTTTAAAGTTCGGTTAATTAGCTTTTGTTTTAAAGTTTATGTGTTAGTAGTTTTAGTTTTACCCCACGGTAACTTGGTTATTCTAAAGCTAAGAATCCTATAAATAGGATTCAGCTCTTTCAATGAGAGGTATCATTCCATTCTTTCAAACAAGATTCTAAAGACTACATCGCCATCATATTGCAAAGTGTGTGATAGAACGAATAGTGAGTAAATAAATGTAAAAAGTCAACAAAAGTATTTGTGAAAACACCAGAACTTAACCAACAACAATGAAGCTGGAGCAAGAGAAACATACCAAATATGTTTATGCCAAGCCTGGCATATAACGGGCTAAAGAAGCTATCAACAAACTGGATAAACCACCATGTGATGAAGAATGTAATGGCAACAGGAAACAGAACCACACTGCAAGTTCATCATTTATCAAAATCTTGTACAGTAGGAATAGAAGATCTAGAAATTGATATAAATGATAGCCAAAAAGCAGTAGGAAAGGCTCTTTTAATGCTGATTACCATCCAGTCATGAACTTCTTTGAGACCCAACTCTGAAGAACAGCATAGCAAGCCTGAAAAAAATCCAATAATTGACAGGGTTGATTTGAAAAACCAATTAATTTTTAAAATAGTCCAGAAAAATATAATTTCCTTTAGCTGGAAAACATGAAATACCAGGTGGATAATAGTAAAATAAGGGAACCATAGCTTGTAAACAACCCTCCCAGTTCTCTTTAGCACCAAGGAAGGCCCAAAAAATGTAGGGGCCAGTCTTTCATTTCACCTTTTCTCTACTAACTTCTGTTAATAGGGTTGTATCTTCTAATACACCATATTACCAACATGGAATTGTCACTCCCGAAATACTTGTCGGCACTAGCCTTCATAATCTTGACCATGCATCAATTGGAACCATGGGTCACTCTATAGGACACCTCTTTCATATAGTAGTTGATTCAATGGAAGAAATTAAAGTAGAAGATTGCCACCCTCTTATCACGGGAGGTGGGGGTAGCCATGGAATGATTGGAAGAGGTTGCCTTAGTGGGAATGTGGTAGGATGTATTATACCAAAACCTAGTCCACGACATCCAATTTGTTCATCTACCTGGATTATACATAGCAAGACAACAGAAATTACATCTTCAAACAAGAGTTCACCACCTCTAGTTAGCTGTCAGTTTGGGGGTGGTATGTTCTTGTACTCCACTAGAGTATTTCAACAGCTCCTCCAAAATTTATTCATAACCACATAATCATGATCAGATACAATGGACTGGGAAACCCTGTACAAGCAAATGCTTTCCTTACTGAACAACTGGGCTGTGGAAAGAGAACAATATCCTTCACTTCTAGTTTTGGTAAGCCATCAAACGTCCATGGCTATGTAGTCCCAGGGCAGCTTCATGGGGAGACGTTAGAGTGAGCCAGTAGATCAATGGCAAAGTGCTTGCTCTTCTGGTAAACATCGTATTCCTGTCACAAACTTCTACGTCTTGAGTTCCTGCATGAACTCCTACCAAATTCGATCCTTAAGGAAGGTTCAGCTTAAATATCCCTTTTGGAAAAACCAACCATACTTTGTTGTCTATTTAAAAATGGGGATTGTATGAATGATCCCCTTTCAACACAGCTTCTTTGACTTTAGATAGGGAAGGGTCCCCCTCTATTGTTTGCTCAATTTTTGCAAGTTACATTTCAACCTTCAGAGATTACTATTATAGATGCTAAGGTACCTTAACAGGAAGTTTCAAGAGGTGTCCTTATTCCATTCAAGGAGTAAATTCTAGAACAGTTTCTGGTCAAGGAAAATGAAAGTAGTTATTCAAATTCAAACATTGTTTGATAGTTTGAAGGAGGGTTTGGATGTTGAAGCCACATATGCACAAATTTAAACAAGCAAGAGCCCTATTTCAAAAGAAAAGTTTCACGAACGAATAGGACATAGTCAAACACAATTCTAGGACGTCTAGTGACAACAGAATTTTGGAATACACTGAAGATACATAGTTTACCAATAAGGGATGCACATGCACCGCAAAGTTTCCATCCATAATGGGAATATCAAAAAGAGGGGCATCATCAATAAATTTATTGAAGACTTCGTAGTAGAAACTTCCAAGAGATTTCCAAGATACCGATCAGGGGAACCTTCAGAAGGGACTTTGATTGTTGCTAGACTCACACCATTTATTTCAAATTTCCCCTTCTCTGAAGTACTTAAATAAGTAAACTATTGTTCCTAGAGATATCGCCGCATCAAAAAGGGATTCCCTAAGTACCCATCACCAATCAAAGACTGATTGCTTTTCTTTCGACTAAAATTGCCCTTCACAGCTAGAACAAAACCTAGATAGCTCCATCAATGAAGTAACGCTAACCAGAAAAGATACATACATGATGATGGAGAAGAGTAAAAAGCTGGGAAATGAAAGAAAATGGAGTTGGGGTACCTTGCGAGTGGAGGAATTAGAAAAAGTTGGAGGGGACTTTGGAGTATCATCGTCGGGATCGGATTCGATCATCGGAGTGGAGGTGGATTCTCTGGTGTCCGCCATTGAAGACTGAGATACAAATTGTTGGCGTTGGCGGAGCGGTCGTTCTCTCTTCAATTCCGTTCCGATTTTCTTTCTTCCAAAGTCAAAAAGTCAACCGACCAGAAAAAAAGCCGGCAAAATGAAAATACCAACCGATTCAGTTTAGAATAACTTAGTTATTGACTGATCGAGGTTATGAATTTAAATATTTCCATTAATTTTTATAAACTTTTTTAATTTACGCCAAATTTTGAAAATAAAAATAAAGGTATCTATTTTTTTTTTATTTTGTTACGAATTCGATTTTGTTTTTAGGAAAGGTGAAAACTTACCAATGAAATTGAATCAAAACATACCCAATTTCTTTTTAACAAAAAACATAAAAGTAAAAGCAAGATGGCTTATTTATTTTAGTTTTTTATTTCTAAAAATTACATCTGAAACCACGCTCCAAGGAGTTTAGGTGAGATATATATTAGACTATATATTGCCATTTTCACCCTAAAGTTTTCCCTTACTCCATTGGAGCACCAAAATTTAGTGGAGGATGAATAGAAATTTATTCGTGGGGTCTTTTTGATATGAAATTGATATCAAAATCTATTAGTTAATTACAAGTGACAAAATGACTAGTATGGATTTTTCTCTGGTATGCGTTCTTCACCCTTGTTAAAACATACATTTTGGGAATCTTAGTTGAATTTAGAAAATAAAAAACTAGTTCATCAACTTTAGATTTTGAGAGTATTTTTAAAAATTAGACAATCAAATAAAGGAATATATAGGTGTAAGAAAATATTCATCAACTCAAACCAAGAATACTAAAATAGTTGAGAATTTATTTTCTTTCACTTATTTGTTCTTATTAAGAATAGTTAGTTAGTTTTTTAAATATTTGGTTACTATTATATTCATTAGTTCGTTTGTAAATTGTCATTTAGCTCTGGCTTTTTATTGTTCTATTTTTCATTCAATTGATGTATAAATAGGTGGACTCTGCTCTGTAAAAGGTTAATGGAAGTATTACTTCTTCACAGCTTTATCTCTTACATTTAATGTGGTATCATTGGTGATTCTTGATATTTCCTCTCTTTCTTTAATTTTTTGGACTTTTCCCTGTCATAGATATGTTTGACGAAGTTCTTCATCCTGATCAAGTTCATGTTTCTTCTCATCTTCGACCTTCTGTTGTTCCATCACCTTTTGCTTGCTTCTCTTCATCGATTCCTCCGACCAATATAGAAGCTTATACAAACCCTTATTTTCTTCAACGTAATGATAAAGGTTTGGCTCTCGTTGTTGAGCTTTTTACGGAGGACAATTATGTGTCATGGAGTCCATCTACGATGGAACTGATCAAATCTCAAATCTGTGTGCTACAAAACAATTTCTGCTTTCACAATTCTATGCAGCAAAATCATAATCGCACGACACAAATAATTTATACTGTTCACCCCAACAGTTTATGAGGTACGTTCAATCTTATACGCTCAAATGCGGATTCCACTATAATCATGAGGGGATCGAATCCCACAGCAGAAGCACGTGAACGTGTGTGCTTCGATCTCGTTTTGGAAATACAACAAAGAAAATACAAAAGCATGATTAAAAGGAAGTAGACTTTCCTCGCTATCTGGATCTTAAGAACTCAGTTTGTGGGAACCATCTTATAATTGAGACGGAGATCGAGAGATCGAGAGAAAGATTTTTTCGTTGGAGTTTCGGAAACTCAATCAATAGACAACCGGGGAACTGAAAAAAAAAAAAGAGAATCTCCCTTTTATAAGGGGGAAGAGTGAGGGGGAAGTCACACTCATCACCTCCCCACTTCCCACCTTGAGAATCATCTCCCTAGCATCAAGCTACTTCCAGGAATTAATTCCCTAAAATGAAGAACAAACATGGTTAGTGGCCCCTAAATCCAGTATTCAAGTAGAATTATCATTTTCCACTAAGCAAGTTTCAAGAATAAGTAAATCATATTTACCTTCTTTGACTTTCTTCATTTCGGCCAAGTATTTTTGGCAGTTTCTTTGCTAGTGCCCATCCATGTTGCAATGGAAAAATTTTCCTTTGTCTGCAACTTTGGTCTTGCACTTCTTGGCAGCAGTAGGGTCAGCTTTAGGCCTCTTACCACTATTCTTCTTCTTCTTGAAAGTCTTACTTCCAGAAGAAGAATGCACAGATTTGGTTCCTAAGGTCCAACCTCGTTGGAACTGTTTTGAGGAGACAACGTTTGCCTCCCCTTCATTTCCCTTATTTTTCATAAGAGATTGAAAAATCTGCAGCTCATTCAAGAGCGTGGTAAGGTTGTATTCTATATTGTTCATCATGGCATTACTGCGGAACTGTAGGAAACTCTTCAGAAGAGATTCCAAGATAAAGCTGACTTGACTTCCCTTGTCTATGACAGCCCCATTCACTTCAGCCACATTAAACTGGACCATCAAATTGAGAACATATTCTCGAATTGATGTTCCCTCTTTCATGCTGGAAATGTAAATGAACTTGAGAGCATCGTGTCAGGCTTGAATGGACGGTTGTCCGAACATGTCCCGCAATGAGTCCATGATCTCCCTTGCGATGACCATGATCTCATGCTTCTTGGCCAGCACATCGGATATGCTTCCCAAGATGTAGATCGTGGTCTTGTCATTGTCCTTGATCCATCTGTCATAGGCGTCCGATTGGCTTGGGCTGCATTAGACGTGGGAGCCTGAGGACACTCATCAGTTAAGACGAATCTAAGATCATCTACCACAAGTATCATGTTAAGGTTCGTTTAACATTATGTGTAATTTTTGTTGTTAATTTTTTCGGCGGCAAGCAGGACAATAGATTTAGATATGCTGAAATACAAACAAATCCATATTAGACACTTGCACTACCTATTAAAACTCAATCAATTTTTTAGAAAAAAATAATAATGCACCCTATAATCAAGATTATTTTTGCAACGATGCTTCAATGATTTAGAGCAATAGCTACCGTGGGGCAGTCAACTACTCCTTCATTGAATTAAGACATTCTCAACTAAATATTACACCAAAATAACTTTTATTCCTACAACAGTTAGTCATCCTTTGTTTGGTTAAAAAGTTATTAACTAACTTAACAACTTCCCACAAGTGTGACCCACCATTTTCAGACCCCATAGGTCCGCCCCAATAAGCCTGCCGTAAAGAAGGACAAATATTGGTGCAAAACCTAAGAGACCTTACCCATTTATGGAGTTCGCCCTGATTTTGATTCCATACATCAGACCCTCCGTAGGGGTGGTTGTTCTAGGACGACAAGCAGGTCGTGTACGAAACCTCACGTTGCAAACCAATGGAGGAGACCGTAGGATGTGTTGTCACACATCCTTCTCCCATTTACTATAAATACTTTCTCTATTCACCTTGGTATTAAACCATGCAAACACCTTCCGTAGGGAGGCCGCGCCCAAGGCTACACGAGGCCGAGCATGGAACTCACGGTGTGAACTTATACGGAGAACATGAGGGAAAGAATGTATATATATATACCACATATATCTCATATACTTGGTATATTTTATATATACACCTAATCCTCCCACTTAGTATTTTAAAATTAGGGTTTATTACTTAGGTAAAATCCGACTAAATGAAATTATCTAAGTTTATTAGTTTGTCCAATATAACTTTTATATTGGATTTGTTTAACACTAATGTTTTAGTTCATTGAACACTTTAACGAACTAACCACATTATCGCATTCTATAAAATATTAACTAATTCAACCTCCAGGTTGGTTCCCACGTATAGTTGTTCCCTTAGGGTCAGCTTAACTACCTCAACCTAGATAGAACCTTCCTTATACAATGTTCCCTTATAGACAATATTTTATATTAACATTTTATTTCGTCGTTTTAAATCTATTTAAAACCAAAAATAAAAGTATATAACTTAAGGTATAATTAATTTCAAACCCCTTTAAAATTAATTATTAAAGACCTAGAGTTTGCATGCAACTCTTGATTATAGACTTTAATTTCTATTCACCAAACTTATAACATTTATAAATTTAAATGCAATGACATACATAAATATAATATTTATATTTACTAAAGTAATATCATGTTCAATGCAACTTTATTAACATCTAATTAATACAACACTTATATTAATTAATTATGAAAATAGATTATGCTATCGTACATTATAACTATTATATATATATGATGCATGAATATGCTTAACCTATGATGGGATTTTAATCTATATGACATACTTTATGCAACATATATAATTGATTAAGTATACCTTCACAATGCATAATAAATAAATAGCAAAATAGACCGGTCTTTGGCCCATAAGAAATGAAACAAAGCCAATATATATATATATATATATATATATATTTCTTTTCTATTTTTTCTTTTTTTCTCTCTCGGTGCCTAGACTCCTGAACCCAGAGCCTAGGCGCTGCCGCTTCTACTGCAAGCCCGAGCTCTCGGGTTTCTGCAGTTTTGGCAGCGGCTAAGCGCTTAGCCCCACTACCCAGCTCCTAGGCGAGGCGCCGACCCCACTGCCTAGGAGTTGTTCGCCCGATTTCTTCGATTTTTCTTCACTTCTATAGTACTCTTTCACAGTAGCTCCTTACTACAAATGACACGGACTTACAAACTTGATTTCCAGGATTAAACAACCAAAACAATGGGCCTTTACATTGATCGAATGAACGAAAAAACTGTAAATCTAATGCCAAAAACCGAAAACATCTATTTGCAAACCACATACATCAAATGTAGAGACAAACACCCACCATACTTTTCTTTGTAATTCAGAACAAGATCGAAAGCAGAGTCTAGGCTCTGATACCAATTGAAGGGATCGAATACCACAACGGAAGCACATGAACGCGTGTGCTTCGATCTTGTTTTGGAAATACAACAAAGAAAAGACATAAGCATGATTAAAAGGAAGGTAGTGAAACATACCTTTGAAGACACTTCTTCAATGTAGACACCAATGCCACTAAAAGACTTTCCTCACTATCCTCTAGATGTTAAGAACTCACTTTGTGGGAACCGTCTTATAATTGAGAGGGAGATCGAGAGATCGAGAGATAGATTTTCTTGTTGGAGTTTCGGAAACTCAATCAACCGATGATCAGGGAACTGAAAAAAAAAGGGGAGAACCTTCCTTTTATAAGGGAGGAAGAGTGAGGGAGAAGTCACCACTCACCACCTCCCGACTTCCCACCAATAATGGTGGAAAGTGGGAGTGTTTTCCTCCTATTTTTTCTTTCTTTTTTTATTTAATTTAATTAAAATAATTTTAATTAAATTAATAATTAATTAAATCTAATTTAATTAATTATAGAAAATAATTATTAATTTAACTTAATTAAATCTAATTTAATTTAACCAAATTAATATATCCCATTAATTTAATTAAATTAAACTTAAATTAATCAACCATATTAGAATCAAATTCTAATATCTATCTCTCTCATAATTTGGAATCCAACTCAAAATTAACTTTATATCATAATGTATCAACATAAATTATGTTAATTGCATCTCATACAATTAACTTTAATTCTCTTTTTAACTAATTTGAACAATTCAAATTCTTTTAAGACTAAATGTTCTTAACTATCCTTTACGAGTTAGCAAGGGGACCTAATGGACCTACAGATCGGAAGCTCCAATGATACGAGATTAATTGATTAAACTCATTAACCATATTAATCCATATTCGTTAACTGTCGGTCACTCCACTATAGACCCATATCTGCACTCTTCTCAATGTAAAATATTTTGCGTCCATAGATTTTGACCATTAACGGTAAGTCAATCCTTCACGAGTGTTCGTAACCACAGCTGGGTCAAATTACCATTTTACCCCTATGTTATATCTTGGACCTTAAGTACCGCTGATCCTCTAACGAACAACCCTGTTATGGTCCAACCAATAACCAGAAGTCCCTTTCGGGCCAGTGAGAGGGTGAGGTCTCTTGTTCAAGTTCCAGAGTCAGCACTTAAGAGAACACTCATCTACTTACCCTAAAGTCAGGAATGAGTGAATTCCTTCTTGTGTAGTTATGTTCGCAGCTCTTCACTCGGTCTCGTCCCCAAAACGGTAGGAATATTGAGTCGACGTCTCGGGCCACTCTCACCCATATAAAGCAAATGACGAGTCCTAACAGGCAGGAGTCTATAACTCACTCACGATTGAGATCGAGTTACTTGGTCATCCTATAGAAATATTAATCTTTTAGCTAACGGTGTTACATGTAAAGATTTATTATTTCGCGGTCCGATCTTATACAAACTCATTGTATAGGATACCTTCACTCGCATTCTCCACACGAACGACCAGGATCAAGTCATTTGTAACTATTACAAAGTGGGCCGTATCCATAGTGTTACCAGGATAAGGTATCCAACTTTATCCATATACTATAGACCATTTAGGTTACTACTGGAACATTATCCACTTGTTTATCGAATATATGTTGTATATATATACACTGTATATCAAATATATGCGCTTTATATTAAATATATATTGTATATCTGTTATATATTGTTCTAGTTACATGGCATAACCTCAGATGTTAGTTTATTGGATTTGGGTTAATGCAATTCTAAATGAAACACCAATATCAACTTTATTGAATAATGATTTGTTTTATGTTTACAAACCACGAGTTTAGGGCATAAAACCCTACAAATCAGAGATTGCATACAAAACACTCAAATATCTTTCTCTGATATTCACCCTCTAGATGTCCCAACAAAAGCTCCCTAGCTTCTAAGTATTATAACACATTATACTTAGGTACATGATTGAAAACACTCACAGAATAATCAAGAACAAATTACCCTAAAACAATGATCTTGATTTGACCCTTTTTGTGCTGCCAATACTAGAGTCGCTGCCACAAAACTGCTGCAAAAAAACTCCCCAAAGTCGGCTGGCACAATTAATTCCATGGCTGCTCTAAATGAAGAAACAAAGTAGTATTAAATACGATCGCTGTAGCGTTGAGATGGCCTCAACCCTACGAATAATGTAACGTCTAAAAAAACACGTCGCGTGCCTCCTTGTTTTTATGCCTCTATGTTCGGAGCATTGAGACGCTATCAACAGCGTCTCAACGCTGCCTTTTTTTTTAATTTATTGAAGCGCCACGGTGTCGTCCTCTCGGCTAAATTGCCCTACAGCGCCCCAAAGTCGGTTTTCCATTCCCGCTTCGTCCCAATACGTCCCAGCTCGATCCCAACTTGTCCTTAGCTCATTCCGACGTCGATTTGGCTCAACCAATCTTAATAAAATAAACTTGGATTCATCGATGGAACTCTTCTATGACCTACCGTTTATCTTCTTCCAGCTTGGATTCAAAACAATGATGTGGTAATATTTTGGATGTTGAATTTCATTTTTCCAAGGTTATTTCTGCGAACATCATATTTTTCAATTTCATGCGAAAGATATGGCTTGATTAAGCGAGATCTTGCCACTCTTACTCAGAATCAAGGCTCCATCGGTATATTTTTTTTTTACCAAAATTAAGACTTTATGGGAGGAATTGTGTTCTTATCATCCTGGTTATACTTGTGGCTCTGGTCAATGTGACAGTCTTCGTTCTATTGTTTATTTTCTTCAAACTAAGTAGTTTATGATTTTTCTCATGGGTCTTAACGATTCTTTTGCTTGTGCTAGTGCTTAGTTACTCTTAATGGATCCTCTTCAATCGATCAACAATACATTTTCTCTCTTTTTATAGGTGGAACAATAACATGCTATTAACATTTTTCCTTCTTCTCCAACTATATGGCTCTTGCTGTTTCAATCAATTCTTCCAACATGTCTTCAACAACTTCTAATTCCAAGCAGAATCGTGGTTCATATTTCCAGCGTCGAGAACGTCCTTTTTACACTCATTGTGGATTGAAAGGACATATCGTGGATCGTTGTTATAAACTCCATAGATATCCCCCTAGACATAATAATCGTGTTTAGCGTTCGTCTTCTTAGTCGACGCCTTCTTATGCTAATTCCACTCAATTTGTTGTTAACTCTACTTTGTTTAGATACTGATGTTGTGACATTGACTTCATCTGTCTCTCAAAGCACCTATGCTACTTTTATGCAATGCCAAAACTTACTGAACATGCTGCAATCTTAATTTTTCATTGCGAAGGCCAACTATGGTGCTTCTTCTTTGCATCTTGCAAATACTTATTCTTCTCATATATGGATTATTGATTCTGGTGTTTCTGCCCACATATGTTTTTGTCGTGATGGTTTATATCATTACATTCGGCTACTGCCTCTATTACTTTGCCCAATAAGAAGAGTGTTATTGTTAGTTATGTGGGATCCGTTATGTTATCTAATGAATTAATTCTTCACGAAGTGCTTTATATATTGGAGTTTTTGTAACGACTCGACTTTTTGGGGATTATATTACCTAAAGACGTTACTACATGCATACTTTCAAAATTTTAAATTCTTACAAAAAATACTATATAGAAAATAATAACTCAAAGCATAACTTATAAAATAATTTGAAACATTTATCTGGGATAAAAAAAAGCAAATCCAAATAGTTCTTATTAAAAGTAAATAGTATGTGAAAAAAAAACATTAGATCCAAATCCTCAAAATAAAACAATAAAAACACAAGTCAATCTGAAATGCAAAAACAAAAATCATGCCGGCGCGAATCCCATGGCGCACTTAACAAACACCTATCACTGGCCCCATATGTTTTTGCCATTACCTAAAAAAATTTTTTAGGAAAAGAGTGAGTATTAAAAATACTAAATAACTAATTAAGCTAACAAGGTCAAACATGCATACACACGTAACATGTATCATATAATATTATAACCATGTAGAACTTAAGTGTTTATCAATCAAAATTCTTTTCCTTTTTTGCCAAAGTGGACAATTAATTAATCATTGCATAAATAATTCCAACTTCATAGTGACGCATAGGAGTGTTCAAAAAACCTGATGACCCGAAAAAATCGATTACCCCAACCCAGCCCATACGATTTGAGTTGGGTTATAAAATTGTTTTGGTTGAGTTGTGTTGGGTTCAAAATGAATGAAAATGCTATGAGTTGGGTTGTTGGTTCAATGGTTCACCTAAAATAAGTTTGGATTGAACCGAACCAACTCGAACTTATCATTAATTTTGCAATCTTTTCTTTTACTTACCATAAAATTATATATGATATATATTTATTTTAATTATTATTTCATTCAATAATTCTTTATGGATTAATTATTCTACACCAACTTTTAAAAATAAAATTTTAAGTTTTTAAAGTGTAATTTCATATAAATAAACGTTGACTTATAAATCGTGATTAACTGTTAAAAAATATGTAAATAAATGTCTAAGATATTAACATTTACTTTTTTTTTTGTTATACAATATTTTGAATGAGTGACCCAAATGACCCGAACAAACCCAACCCAAATATTTCATGCTTTGGTTGGGTTGGGTTCATTATTTAATAAGGGTTGTTTGGGTTGAATAAATTTATAACCCGAACAATAGGGTTGGGTTTAAAAAGTACCTCAACCCAACTCAACCCAACCCATGAACACCCCTATGGTGCATAAGTTGGTTTCTTGACAAACTCTACCCCGGCTAATAGTAGTGAAGGGATCGACTAGGATAGCGGAAGCGCGTGAACGCTTGTGCTTCGATTTTGTTTTAGAAACACAACAAAGAAAAAGACAATAGCAATGTAAAAACAGAAGTAGAGAAACCTACCTTTGAAGACACTTCTTCAACGTAGACACCAACGCCACCAAAAAGTCTTCCCTGCTATTTTCTTGGCAATGATCCGTTTGTGGAAACTGTCTTCTAAAAGTGATGGAAGTTTGGATTTGAGAGAGAGAGCTAACTTTAAAGAGAGTTGTGGTTTTTCAACAAAAACACCAAAAATCATCCCAAGATGCAATTCAATGCATTTATAGAGATGAGAAGGAGTGAGGAGGAAGTAACCTCCCCATTCACACACTTCACACTTCCTTGAAAAATACAATGAATTAGGTTATTTAATTAAATCAAATCAAATATAATTTGATTTAATTTAATTAATACTTTATTTGAATCATATTCAATTGCATATCTCTCTCATCACCTATAGTTTTAATGTGAATCTCATACATATAATTTTAACCTATAGTTTTAATATGCATCTATAGGTTATGTCAAACATACATATTAATTCATATTAAGATTCAAACAATGATATAACTCTCATCGTATAGATTAAAACAATGATTAAATTTATTGATTTGTTTTAATCTTAATTTAATGCGAATCTCATGCATATTAATTTGAATCTTATTCAAATATAACTCTCATATTATAAAGTTTAATTTTGAATCTCATTCAAAATTAAGTTTATATTATAATGTATCCATATACATTATAAATGAATCCGCACACATTGTATCTTATACAATTAACATACATTCCCTCATATAAATTAAACAATTCAAATTATTTAAAAATACCCTTGATCCTTATTTTACCCGTAGTGAGCAGCGGGAAGACCTAATTGACCTATAGATTAGAAGCTTCAATGATACGAGATTAAGTGATTAAACTCATTAACCAAAATAACTAACATTTGTTAACTGTGAGTCACTCCACTAAAGATCCACAGTTGCACTCTTCGCACTGTATAATATTTCGCGTCCATGGATATTGACAATTAATGGTAAGTAAATCCTTCATGAGTGTTCATAACTTTAGCTTGGTAAAATTATCATTTTACCCCTAAGTTACCTCTTTCACCTTAAGTACCACTGATCCTCTAATGAACAATATGTTTATGGTCTGACTATTAAATAAAAGTCCCTCTTAGGCTAGTGAGAGGGTGGGGCCCCTTGTTTAAGTCTCGGAGTTAGCAATTAAGAGAACACTCATCTACTTACCCTAAAGTGGGGAAGGAGTGTATTCCGATCTTGTGTAGTTATGTTCTCAGCTCTCCACTCGATCTCGTCCCCAAAATGGTAGGAATATTGAGTCGGCGACTCGAGCCACTCTCACCCATACAAATCAAATGACGATCCCTTATTGGCAGAAGTCTATAACTCACTCAGGATTGAGATTTATTTACCTGAACTTCCTATGAAATAATAATCTATTAGTTAATGGTGTTACAGCTAAAGATTAATTATTCCGTGGTTCGGTCTTATACAAACTCATTGTATAGGATATCCTCATTCGCATGTCTCCACATGAACGATTTGAGTTAAGTCATTTGTAGCTATTACAAAGTGGGTCATATCCATAGTGTTACCAAGATAAGATACCGAACCTTACTCATATACTATAGACCCTTTAGGTTATTACTGGAATATTATCCATTTGTATATCAAATATATATTATATATTAAATATATACACTATATATCAAATAAATACCCTGTATATTATATATATATTGTATATTAGTTATATAATTTTTTAGTTACATGACATAACGTTGGATGTTAGTTTATTGGATTTGGGTTAGTGCAATTATAAAATGAATTTCGATAGCAACTTTATTGAATAAACATTTGTTTTATATTTACAAACCACGAGTTTAGGGTATAAAACCCAAAAATCTCCCATTTGAACTAAACTCTAGTGGGGTGTACAAAATCTTAAAGAAGTGGGTGTTGTACGATACAATAAAGTACAAAGACAATGAACTAGGGCATATATTATACTCTTTACAAATCTCCCAGTTGCCCTAAATTATATTGTACATATCTTGTAGGCCTAGACTTTCTAGATGGCCCTGGAACACTTTAGTTGTGAGAGCCTTTGTAAACGGATCAACAATGTTATACTCCTGTAAGGATTAAATCCTTAGGACCATACATAAGCATATAGTTCATCGCTCTTCTAAGATACTTGAGGATTCCTTTAATGACAGTCCAATGATCATATCCTTGATTGGATACCTACTGGCAATCTCTACTGTATAACAAATGTCAAGACTAGTACACAACATGGCGTACCACTGTTGAAGCATAGGGAATGCGTCTCATATCTTCAACTTCTTAAGGTGTCTTGGGACATTGTTCCTTAGACAGAGAGATTCCATGCATGAAAGGTAATAAACTCTTCTTGGAATTCTGCATCGAATATCTGACAAGCATTTTGTCTATATAAGTTGCTTGAGACAAGGCTAGCATTTTGTTCTTTCAATTCCTTATGATTTGAAACCCCATAACAAACTCAGCGTCTCCCAAATATTTCGTTTGAAATTCAGTTGCTAGCCACTTCTTAATGTCAGTTAGGAAACCTACATCATTCCCAATGAGTAGGATATCATCCATATACAACACCAAGAAAGCTATAGTATTGTTGATGATCTTCTTGTATACAAAAGACTCATCAACATTCTAGTCAAAACCATAAGATTTATCGCAGTATCAAATCTTATGTTCCAAGATCGAGACGCTTGTTTCAATCCATAAATAGATCGTTTAAGCTTGCAAACCTTTTGCTCTTGACCTTTCTCAATGAAACATTCTTGTTGAGACATATAAATACTCTCTTCAAAATTGTCATTCAGAAAAGCAGCCTTCACATCCATTTGCCAAATTTCATAGTCACAAAATGTGGTAATGGACAATAGTATTATTAAGACATTAGCATGGGGAGAAGGTTTCCTCATAGTCCACCATTCCCTTTAGGTGTAACCCTTTGCCACAAGTCTATCCTTAAAGGTTTGTACCTTTCCTTCAACGTCTCGTTTTCACTTGTATATCCATTTATAACCTATAGCTTTTACCCTATCTGGTTGATCTACAATGTCTCAAACGAAATTGAAGTACATAGACTATATTTCCAGGTTCATAGCTTTGACCATTTGTCCTTATCAACATCTTTCATTGCCTTTTTGTAGGTTAATGGATCCTCAACGCCATCATCAGATACGACGACCTGGAGTTCTGTTAAACCTACGTACAGGTCAGGTTGTGACACAACTTTCCCACTACGTCGGGCACTCTCAACTCTTGAGATGGATGTGACTGACGTGATGTACTAGCGCCATCAACAACTTTTGTTGATGTGTTTGTAGCTTCATCAGAAATGTCATTTAACACAATTTTGCTTCGTGGTTTATGATCCCTCATGTGGTCTTCTTACAAGAAAGTAGCATTTGTCGATTCAAATATTCTGTTTTCTTGTGGATCGAAGTAAAGTCAAACGCTCGTTTTCTTGGGGTAACCTACGAATAGGCACACTTTTAACGAGATTCCAATTTCTTCGGGTTTGTCACAAAATGGCTGGATATCCCCAAATTCTGAAGTAACGTAAACTAGTTTTACGTCCTCTCCAATGTTTAAAAGACGTTTCAGAAACACTTTTTGATGAAACTATATTCAAAATGTAGATTGTAGTCTCTAATGCATAACCCCAAAACGAGGCAGCAATTGAGCATAGCTCATCATAGATCGAACTATGTCTAACAGGGTTCTATTTTTCCTTTATGATACACCATTGTGTTGAGGTGTACCAGGTGCTGAGAGTTGGGGTGTAATTCCATGTTATATCTATAGTCATAAAATCTTAAGTTCATATACTCTCCACCCCAATCAAGTCGAAGCGTCTCTATTGTCTTACCTAATTGATTCTCAACTTCAGTCTCGTACTCTTTAAATTTTCAAGGTTTTCAGACTTATATTGTATTAGGTAGAGATATTCATACTTTGAATAATCATCTATGAAGGAGTTGAAATATTTATACCCTCCCCTGGCTTTAACATTCATTGGACCACAAAGGTCTAAATGTATAAGCTCTAAAGGTTCTTTAGCTCTGTAATCTTTTCCAGTAAAATGTCTTTTAGTCATTTTGCCTTCGAGACAAGATTCACATGGAAGTAAGAAGTCATCTTCTAACTCACTTAAAAGTCAACTCTTAATCAATCTCCCAATCATATTAAGATTTATATGACTTAATCTTAAGTGCCAAAGATAGGTATTTTCTTTAGGAGAAGATCTTTGCCTTTTATGTTGAGTTTTAGCATTTTTCAACAACTCTGGATTTAAAATTGCTTTAGTTATGGTTGATCTTAACACATATAAGTTGTTTTCAAGTATTTCAGAACAAATATTAACACTATTTCAGTAAATGAACACTTCATTTAATGAAAAAGAAATAGCATAACATTGTTCTAATCAACAAGAAATTTAAATTAATTTCCTCTTTAACTTGAGAACTAGGTATACATTATCTAATAATAATATATTTTATTGTCTAAAAACAACTTGAGGTCTCCCATTGCAACTGTTGAGACGACATCTCCCATTCTGATCTTAAGAGTCATCTTCCGAGCTTCAAGCTGCCTCCAAGAACTAATTCTCTGAAATGAAGAACGAACATGGTTATGGCCTTTGAATCAAGTATCCAGGCAGAATCATTGTTCTTCACTAAGCAAGATTCAAGAACAAGTAAATCATATTTACCTGCTTTGGCTTTCTTCATTTCAGCAGGTATTTCGGACAGTTCATCTTCCAGTGCTCATCCAGTTGTAGTGGAAACATTTTCCTTTGTCTGCAACTTTGGCCTTGCCCTTTTTGATAGCAGCATCAGTAGGGTCAGCTTTAGGTCTCTTATCATTGTTCTTGTTCTTCTTGAAAGTCTTACTTCCAGAAGAAGAAAGTACAGATTTGGTTCCTGAGGTCGAACCTTGATGGAACTGTTTTGAGGTGGCAATGTTTGCTTCCTCTTCCTATCCCTTATTTTTCATAAGAGACTGAAAGATATGCATCTCATTTAAGAGCGTGGTAAGGTTGTACTCTATCTTATTCATCACGACATTACTGTGGAACTATAGGAAACTCTTCGGAAGAGATTCCAAGATAAAGCTGACCTGGCTTCCCTCGTCTATGATAGCCTCGTTCACTTCAGCCACATTAAAGTGGACCATCAGATTGAGAACATGTTCTCACATTGATGTTCCATATTTCATGCTGGAATTGTACATGAACTTGAGGGCCTCGTGGTGGGCTTGAATGGATGGTTGTCCAAACATGTCCCGCAATGAGTCCATGATTTCCCTTGTGGTGACCAAGGTATGATGCTTTTTGGCCAGCACATCAAATTGAAGGGATGTGCATCTCGGAGCAGAAGAAATAGAATGTGTTCTTGAATTTCTTTTGACATTTAAAACACATAATAAAATAAAACAGGAAAGAATGTCATATGTTACCTTTGAAGACTCTTCTTCGTGTAAACTCAATGAGACAACACCACTGGATCTTGCTCGCTAAGTCTCTCAATCGAGAATCCGGATTGTGGGATCCAATTGCAAGGGATTGAGAGAGTAAGAGAGTTGAGAAATTTTTAGTGTCACTTTAGGGTTCAGTTTACTGTTATATTTATAGAGGAAAAATCCTAATACCATCAGGATATCTTATCCTTTTGGATATATGATATCTTCTCCCAAATCTATGGGAAATCCCAAGACCATCAGGATATCTTCTTCTAAATGTAAAAAATAGAGAATTTTCACATCCATAACATTAGCCCCACTCTCAATGTACTTAGTATTAATTTTGAATCTTTATCCAAAGTTAACATATATTTATATAATGTATCAATATACATTATATACATTCCCCTATATAATTTGAACATTTCAAATTATTTCATAATTCTTGATCCTCGTTTTATCCATTGTGAGCTAGCAAAGGGACCTAATGGACCTACAGATCAGAAGCTCTAATGATGCGAGATTAATTAGTCAAACTTGTTAAAGGAGTTAATCAACATTCATTAACTGCGGGTCACTCCACTAAAGACCCGCAACTGTACTCTTCTCACTGCAGAATATTTTCGTGTCCATAGATGTACGACTATTAACGACAACTCAATCCTTTACGAGTGCTCGTAACTCTAGCTGGGACAAATTACCGTTTTACCCCTGAGTTACATCTTACTCCTTAAATACTATTGGCCCTCTAATGAACAACCTGGTTATGGTCTGACCAATAACCGAAAATCCCTCTTGGGCCAGTGAGAGGGTGGGGCTCCTTGTTCAAGTCTCGGAGTCAGCATATAAGGGAACACCCATCTACTTCCATAAAGTTGGGAAGAAGTGAATTCCATCTTGCGTAGTTATGTTTCCAGCTCCCCACTCGGTTTCGTCGTCAAAAAGGTAGGATTATTGAGTCGGCAACCCGATTCACTCTCACCCATACAAATTAAAGGACGATCTCTTATAGGCAGGAGTCCATAACTCGCTCACGATTAAGATCGAGTTACCTGGTCATCCTATGAGATAATAATCTATTCACTAACGGTGTTAGAGCCAATGATTAATTATTTCGCGGTCTGGTCTTTACATGAATGACTTACCGCCACTCGCATGTCTCTACATGAATGACCAAAATAAAGTCGTTTGTAATTATTACAAAGCTGGTCATATCCATAGTGTTACCAGGATAAGGTACCCAACTTTATCCATGTACCATACACCATTTAGGTTATTACTAGAACATTATCCACTTGTATATCAAATATATAGTTTTCCTGTTACATTAAATAACCTTGGATCTTAGTTTATTAGAATACGAGTAATTCAAAGAAATAATAAAAGAAGTTTTATTAATAATAAATAAAATATTTATAAATTACAAACTCACGAGCTCATGGCACTAAAGCCAACATAGATATGCGTGCCAAGATGTAGACCTTGACCTTGTCATTGGTCCTAGTCCATCTGCCACAGGCATCCCAACTCACTCGGACTGCATTAGGCGTGGGATCCTGAGGACACTCCTCAATTAAGACGAACCTAAGATCATCTACCACAAGATTGTCTTCAGGTTTGTTTTCCATTGTATGTAATTTTCGCTGTTAAGTTTTTCAGCGACAAGCAAAGCGTTGATAGAAGTAGACATGCTGAAATACTAACAAATCTATATTAGACTACTACACTACCCATTAAACCCAATCAATTTTAGCAAAAATAACAATGCATCCTAATCATCAAAATTATTTTTGCAACAATGCTTTAGTGAATTAGAGCAACAGCTACCGTGGGGGCATTCAACTATTTCTTTACTGAATTGAGACAGTCTCAACTAAATATGACACCATAATAATTCCTATTCTTATAACAGTTAGTCATCGTTTGTTTGGTCAATAAGTTATTAACTAACTTAACAACTTCCCGTAAGTGTGACCTGCCATTGTTCGTAGGGAAGGACAATATTGGTGCAAAACCTAAGAGACCTTATCCATTTATGGAGTTCGCCCTGATTTTGATTCCATACAACAGATCCTCTGTAGGGGTGGCTGCCCTTGGGCGACACGTAGGTCGTGTATGAACCTCACGTTGCAAACCAATGGAGGAGACCGTAAGATGTGTTGTCATACGTACTTCTCCCACTTACAATAAATACTTTCTCCATTCACTTTGAGATTGAACCATACAAACACCTTCCTGTAGGAAGGTCGTGCCCAGGGGGACACGAGGCCGAGCATGGAACTCACGGTGTGAACTTATACGGAGAACGTGAAGGAAATGATATATATATTTATATCCCACATATATCTCATATACTTGATATATTTTATATATACACCTAATCCTCCCACTTAGTATTTTAAAACTAGGGTTTATTACTTAGGTAAAAATCCGGCTAAATGAAATTATCTAAGTTTATTAGTTTGTCCAATATAACTTCTATACTGGATTTCTTTAACACTAAGGTTTTAGTTGATTAAACACTTTAGCGAACTAACCACATTATTGCACGCTATAAAAACTTGACTAATTCAACTCCCAAGTTGGTTCCCAGGTAGAGGAGTACCTCAACCTTAGACAAAACCTTCCTTAGACAGAGTACCCATATAGACAATATTTTATTTTGTCATTTTAAACCTATTTAAAACCAAAACACCTATAATCATGCATCTATGACATTCATAAATATAATATTTATATTTACTAAAGTAATGTCATGCTCAATGCATTTCAATTTTCATGATAATGCTTAACCTATGTGGGACATTAAACTATATGCCATACTCTTATGCAACATATATTTAATTAAACATACATTCAAAATGCATAATAATTAAATAGCAAAATACACCGGTTTTTTGTATCTTGTAACAAATGAAAAAAAATTCTCCCCACACCTAGTCACTGCCCCTTTGCAGCAGACTCGTCTTCGGGTTTTTGCAGCAAGTGGGTGGTGCCTAGGTGCCGATGGACAGAGCTAACTTTAGAGAGAGTTGTGGTTTTTCAACCAAAACACCAAAAATTATCCCAAGATGCAATTCAATGCATTTATAGAAATGGGAAGGTGAGGTTACGACCTCCCCACTCACACACTTCCCACTTCCTTGAAAATTGCAAGGACGTGGGTTATTTAATTAAGTTAAATCAAAATATAATTTGATTTAATTTAATTAAATAATAATTAATTAATTAATCTAATTAATTAATTAACCTTAATTAAATATCACATATTTAATTAATACTTTATTTGAATCATATTCAAATGCATATCTCTCTCATAAACTATAGTTTTAATGTGAATGTCATATACATTTATTTTAACCTATAGTTTTAATATGAATCTAATTCATATTAATCACTGTTTGAATCTTATTCAAATATAACTCTCATATTATGAAGTTTAATTTTGAATCTCATTCAAAATTAAGTTTATATTATAATGTATCCATATACATTATAAATGAATCCACACACATTGTATCTTATACAATTAACGTACATTCCCTCATATAAATTGAATAATTCAAATTCTTTCAACAACCCTTGATCCTTGTTTTATCTGTTGTGAGCTAGCGGGGGACCTAATGGACCTCTAGATTAAAAGCCTCAACGATACGAGATTAAGTGATTAAACTCATTAACCAAAATAACCAACATTCGTTAATTGTGGGTCACTCCACTAAAAACCTATAGTTGCACTCTTCGCACTGTAGAATATTTCGCGTCCATGGATATTGACAATTAACGGTAAGTCAACACTAGTAGAAAGTTGGCCTTCAATAACAGTTAAATTCTGTCATTAACATAATTCATGACAATTATCTAATTATCATCTATTAAGGCATCAAGAAAGTGGAGAAGATGACAAATTTGAAAAATTGTCATCGATGCATTTTCAACTATAGTTATAATTTGTCATGAATAGATTTTCCATCACAATTAATAAATGTCACGGAAAGTCATTTAGTTACAATTTATAAGTGTCACTAAAACAATCAAATATTTTTGTCATCCTGTCAATAAATACCTAAAGAAGACAGTTTATAAATTGTCATGAACTAGTATTTAACGACAGTTAAAGATTGACATGAATTTTTTTTAACGATTATTTATAGCATGAAAACGTTTGTAGTGATAGTTTTAATAGTCAATATTGTCAGTTTTAACTATCACGAAAAATTGTAATATGACAACTTAAAAATGTCATGCAACATTAAATAATGACATTCGATATATGTCACGTAAAGGTTTACAATGACAATTTAAAACTATCATGATATACTTAATAATGTCAACATTTAATTGTCAAGAAACAGTTTTAAATGTTTTTTTTTGTCATGAAACCTATTTTGTTGACATTTATAAATGTAACTTTTCATATAAACTTGTTTTGAAATGTTTTTAAAAATCGTTTTCCATAGTTGTACCTGTACC
>NW_019104569.1:929457-939566 GCF_001995035.1 Momordica charantia
ACTCGGATATTTTTCGTTCGACTTGTTTCGATCATAACTTCTTCATTTAAACTCCGATTTGAGCCATTCAAACTGTGTTGGATTCGTCTTTTTAAGCTCTACATTATGGACACTTTGAAACACCAAAATCATCAGTAGATTAAGTTTGTTGTCATCAAAACATATGGTATGATTGAAGCTCGAAAAGCCAACAGAACTCTCTGTCAAGCTTTGCCCAATGGTGGCAGAGAACAAACACGAGTTGGCTTCGGGTGGTTCGCGTCTCTCTTCTATAGATACGGTATCCCTTTTAGATATGGTATAAGGGAAGGGTAGTGAGATCTACAAATTGATTTAATATTTGATAAGCAGACTTGGCTTATCTCATTCTCTAAGTACTCTTACTAAGGATTCAATATTACGTCACAGCTTTTGGGCATTGTTGCCCAAGAGAAAGAGGGTCCAGCCAGTACAATGCAGAATTCCCGGTCCCGTTGGTTGTGCACCAGCCATAAGTAGCTTGAACAGTGATGGCCCCCAAAAAACCAATCTTATAGCTCTTGAACTTCTCATTCTTTCTATTATCCCATTTGATTTCAAGATAGGCGGCTAAGGAGAGTCATAGTCCTGAGGATTGAATTCTAAACCGGCGTGGCGCGAGAAGTCCATACGCTTGGGTTGTCACGTATCACAAAAAATTGTAATTGGCATCCAGCCTGTAGAGTCGAGACCCACCCACCTAACTTCGCAATCTATCTAAATCTATTTTAAAAATAGATGAGGGTAATTGTCACAAACTTTTCATAAAAACATTCACATTCATGAACGTGTATTAGGTCCATAACTATTCTTTAATGCGACAAAAGTTATCACACATAACAATCACAACACAAACAATATTCATCACAAAATCATTCACAACATCATACATAATTTTCCAACCTAGCCCTAAAGCATTCCAAAAGCAGTCACTTACCTCTCAATGGCAGTCCGAAAATTATTACTTTGATCAACCTACAATAATTCTAAAAAATTCAAACAAAGTAAATAAATTTTCCAAAACTTAGAAACTTAGCCTAAGGAATAAATGGTTCAAAGTGGATAAAAATAAGAAATTTGCTTTTTCTTATTGAATAATGTCGAGGAACAATTGATATATGACTACAAGTATGAGAGAGAGGAAAAGAAAAACAAAAAGAAACCAATCGACGAGAGAACGAGGGACGATTGAAGAAAGGAAAAATGAAGTACCGCTCATAGGTTGAAGGCTGCCAGATTTCAAAAGGAAAAAGAATTTCAAATTTGAAACTCAATTTTGACAAGTCAAAAATCGAGACTTTTTTTTAGTAATTTATTTATTTATTTTACCCTTTTCCATTTATTTACCTTTTCTTTTGAAAGAAACCATTTTTCTTTTCTAATTCATTTTTAACTTAACACCTTCTTTTGAACCAAACTTATCTAATTAATCAAAATTTTCTTAGAAGAGATAAAGAACCTTTTTAAAAGAGACTAAATTAGAAAAAGCTCTATCAATCAATAAAATTAAAGATTGAATATCTAATCATGAAACTACCAAAATATCTCATGAGAATATGCGGTGTTACAGTTTCATTATACTTACAGTTTCATTATAATCTCCTATCTGTTAGTATACTTTCAAAAGATTTTCCAATTTCTGTTCAATTTTTTTGTTCTGAAGATGATTGGCAAGACTAGACTTTCTACTGGTTTACACTACTTGGTGCTCCAATATCCTCCCTTGATTGCTGGTATATATATATTTCAATGACATTCTGACATTTCACTAGATTTTGACATAATCGGTTTGGTCATCCCTCTCTTAGTCATTTGAATTCTTTAAAGACTGTTTTACATTTACCTTCATTACAACTAATCATACTGAATATTTTAACATATGTTCATTAGCTGAGCAGATGCGTTTATCCTTCGTTTCTCATAATAAGTTTCTCCCATGCTTTTGATCTTGTATATGTAGATATTTGAGGTCCTTTGCAACACCTACTTATTCATATTTCCTCACCATTGTTGTGATTGTATATGCTACAACTGAGTTTTTATGCTTAAACACACAAGTATGAAGTGTTGCGAGTTATTCCTCAATTATTTTCAACTCATTGAAACTCAGTATGGCAAATGCATAAAGCAATTTTGTTCCGATAATGCACCTAAACTTATGTTTGGTGAGTTTTTTCTCCATCGAAGGGTGTTCTTCATCAATTTTTATGTATTAGTCGTCCCCAACACAATTCTGTTGTTGAACGTAACAATGAACATATTTTAAATGTCGCTCGAGCTCTTTATTTTTAGTCACGTCAACCAATTCGATTTTGGGGTGATTGTATTCTCTCTACTGTGTTTCTTGTTAATCGAACTTCGTCAGGATGTATTCCTCTTTCATAAGGTTAGTAAAAATAGGTAAGTTATTAATCCTTTTCCTGGATTTTGTTTTGCCCAATGTATTTGATAATGGTGGTGGTTTTCCCATATCTGACACTCTAGTTTGCTCTCTTCAAATGTTTTACATTCTACTACAACACATTATCCTTTACAGCAATTTATTTATTCCTCCAAACTCTACTCCTCTCATGAGAATTTAATTCTTAATGTGTTTGCTTATTTTGAACCACAATTTCATTATCAGGCTGTTTAGTTTAAGCATTGGCGTGTTGCTATGGATGTTGAACTTGCTGCTTGGGAGGATGACAAGACTTAGAGCATTGTTCCACTCCCCTCTAGTAAGCATACCATTGGTTGTAAAAATAAATGTTTTATTTCTTTCATGTTCAATACTAAAATTTTTTTGATGTTGTATACTAAAATTTTTGATATTGTATGCTAAAATTTTTTTGTAATCGGAATCATAAACCCAAATGTTAATTACTAAAACTGTTAATAATCGGAATAGAAATAAGATATATTACAATTATTAAAATACCCCTTTCTTATTTCTAGCTAATTACATATACATTCACTAAGAAATGTGATAATATTATTTTTAATTAAACCAATAATAAATTTTAATTTATTTTATTACTATTTTATTGATAGTATTTTATTATAACAATTTATTTAACATTATCAAATAATAAACCATTAAAATAAAATTACAACAACTAAAAAAAAGTTAATATAATTTTCAGTAATACAAAATATTATTAAATTAATTATTATAATATTTAATAATAAAGAATTTTATTGATATTAATTAATAATACAAAGTAAAATTAAATAATTGGTAAATTAAATCTAAATTTGTAATATTTTATAATAAACTCACATCAACTAATAAAAAATAATAAATTATTTGTAGTATAAATAAACCAAGAAATAGTAGTTATCGATTTGATCAATACACGAGATAGAAAGGATAACAATTGTAAAGTAATTATTAAAAATGTGTGCGGCACACGAAGTAATAAATGAGAATGTATGATATTTTAGAGGAATATGATAGTATCTACTTCTATTATTTATGGAATAGAGAGAAACTTAAGGTAGAGGGAGATTCGAGAGCTCCCTAACCGTTCATACAGATCCTTAATAAGGAAATAACCTGCCAAAAATATACCCCACCCTCCATCTACCACCCGAATATATAACAAACTCATTTCATTCCCAAAATGCCCTCTAATTAATTTCGCCCACACGATAATATTCCCTCTTGCCCTTGCTTACCCTTCTTCCTAACATATTTCTTTATAATTTAGGGTCTATCATTACTCGCCTCCAAAAAGACACTTTGTCCTCAAGGTGGAAATCTGGAAATTGAGTTTGAATGGTCTCAAACGGCTCCCACGTCGCATATTCTACTATTTTGCGTTCCCGACGAACAAAGACGTCCAATTCGATTGGTTGTTTCACTTGTGCACAAATCTCGAGTACTTCAACTGGTTTGGCTTCTAGAATTGAATCCTCCCCCAAGTGTGTAAGGAACGAAATGATAGGGAAGGTTTGGCCTACCACCTTCATTAACTGAGATACATGGAACACGGGATGTATCATTGCCCAATCTGGTAAAGCCAATTTAAATGTCACAGGTCCTATGCGCTCAAGGATACGTAAAGGGCCAATAAAACGTAGGACATCTTGGCATTGGAACGAGGATGTAAACTGTGCTGGCGATAGGGTCTCAACTTCAAGTATGAAAGGATGTTAATCCCGTAGCGGAAACAACGAATGTGTTCTTAAATATTTGAGAATCAAAACCCACAACACAAAAATGAAACACATGGGAAGAAACTTACATTTGAAGACCATTCTTCATGATTCTCCCTTAATCAACAATGAACACCCTCAAATGATCTTCCCGCTATCCTCTGGGAACAACGATCTCGCTTGTGGGAGCTTTGATTTGGAAACTAAGAGGAAAATTGAGAGAGAGAGTTTGAGAGAATGCAGGGAGGTTTCTTGGGATGCCTTGTTGTGTTTTTGCATAACATTTCTGCAAAAAACTAAAACCAACCTGACGTGGGGTCTCACATAACTACCTCAATCCCCTGCAAGATTGCAAGGGAGTTATATTTTATTTATTTTTAATTAAACTAATATTAATACAATTAGTATTAATAATTAATATATATAACTAATTAATCTCATTAATTAATTAATTATTAATCTAATTAACAATTAATTAATTATCTCCATATATATTAAATAAATAAATAATTAACACTTAATTATTTATTATCAAAATATAATCATATTCTAAAATAACTTCTCTCATATAACATATAGTTGTAATGTACATCTGATTGTAATGTACATCTGATGCACATTATTTTTAACCTATAGTTTGAATATGAATCATATTCATAGTAATTTTATTTGAATCTCATTCAAACAATGTCTCTCATAAGATATAGTTTTAATTAGTATTAACTATATATATTACAATGTATCAACATACATATATAATCCCTTGAGCAATTTGAGCATTTCAAAAATTTCCAAAAACTTGATCCTCATTTTACTCGTTGTGAGCTAGTAAGAGGACCTAATGGACATACAGATCAGAAGCTCCAACAATACTAAATTAAACGGTCAAACTCATTAACCAAGTTAATCAACATTCGTTAACTACGGGTCACTCCACTAAAGACCCGCAGTTGCACTCTTCTCACTGTAGAATGTTTTCATGTCCACAGATATACGACCATTAATGGCAAGTAATCCTTCACAAGTGCTTGTAACTCAAGCTGGGTCAAATTACCGTTTTACCTCTGAGTTACATCGTGCTCCTTAAATACCACTACATATCTAATGAACAACCCGGTTATGGTCTGACCAATAACCGGAAGTCCCTCTCGGGCTAGTGAGAGGGCAGGGCCCCTTGTCCAAGCCCCAGAGTCAGAAGTTAAGAGAATACCCATCTACTCCACTAAAGCCGGGGAGGAGCGAATTTCATCTTGTGAAGTTATGTTCCCAGCTCCCCACTTGGTCTCATCTCCAAAATGGTATAAATGTTGAGTCGGCGACTCAGATCACTCTCACCCAAACAGATCAAAAGACGAGTCTTCACGGGCAGGAGTCCATAACTCACTCAGGATTGAGACTAAGTTACCTAGTCATCCTATGAAATAGCAATCTGTTAGTCAACGGCGTTACATCTAATGATCAGCTATTTTGTGGTCTGGTCTTATACAAACCCATTGTATAAGATACCCCCACTCGCATGTCTCCACACGAACGACCTGGATCGGTTTGTTTGTAACATTTACCCAGTATATATACTATCCCGGTTACATGACAATAATCTTGGATGTTTAGTTTATTGGATTTAGACAATGCATTGCTATGAATTCAATAACAAATTGAATGAATAAAACTTTATCGAATATAAATTTGTTTTTACATAATTACAAACTATGAGTTTACTGCAACATACTCAACAAACTCCCATTTGAACTAAAGTCGAGTAGGGTATACATAATCATAAAGCAAAGGGAAATACAATAAACTAGGGGCATACATTATATCTATTACATTTCTCCCACTTGCCCTAGACTAATCGTATAATGCTCGTAGACCTAGACACTTTAGATGGCCTTCAAACACTTTAGCCGCGAGCGCCTTCATAAAAGGATCAACAATGTTGTGGTTCAAAGTGATCTTTGTGACGATCACATCTCCTCGTTGCACTATCTCCCATATTAGGTTGTACTTCTTTTCTATGTGCTTGCCTCTCTTGTGGCTTCAAGGTTCTTTAGAATTTGTCACAGCACCACTATTATCACAGTAAAGTGTGATAGGCAAATTCATATTTAAAATGATTTCCAAATCGGTCAAGAACTTCCTAAGCCAAATCGTTCTTTTACTGCTTCACAAGTTGTAATGTACTCAGCCTCCATCGTGGAGTCTGCAATGCATCCTTGTTTGATGCTTCGCCAGACTATCGATCCTCTGTTAAGAATGAATACTGACCCCGACGTGGATTTCCTTGAATCCTTCTCTATTTGGAAGTCAGTGTAATGTCCCACATTCTCTAGTTTGTTTATTGTAAGATATAAATAGTGCCTTTGGACTTTTCCCGATAATTTTAATTCTTGGATTGTCTAATTTTAGAGTTCTAATTTTGAGTATATTAGAATTAAGTTCGTCGGATTAAGAGAAATTAAATTTTCAAATTTTAGAGAGAGATTTTATTTCGATCTTAATTCAAGGTTTTGGAAATTTAATTTTTCCTTTTTGGAATTTTATTCTTGGATTTTAAGGTTTAAATTAATTATTTCATTTTGGGTTGTTGTGAGTTTTATTTTAATTACTAAAGTGTTTTCCTTGGGATTTGATTTTGGGCTCCCTATTAAAAATTAGGAATTTTGACTTTTGTTTTAAAACTATTTAAGAGAGGTCTTCTGTTATCTGAGCTTTTTGGTTTTAAATCAATTTAGGGAAGAAGGAAATAAAACAAAAGAAATTTATAAGAAAAAAAAGAAAGAAAACCAAAAAAAGAAAACAAACCCTAGGTCTTCCTTTTCTTATTATTCTCCCCGACCGTCGCACCCCCCTTGAGGATTTCGTTTCAGCCGGCTCTCACCCTTATGATTCCGACAGCCTCTAGTAGTAGTGCACGACGATGCATTGCACGAACAAACCCAGTGTGCGGCAGTCTCCACAACACGGCGACCGGCAACGACCCACGGGCATCGCGTGGCTTGTTCGTGGCTCCCTCCGACAACAATTTCTTCAAACCAAAGTGGTTCGCCCACCTCGCAGCGACGATGCAACTATTCTTGCTCTGTCCATGGCGGCTCCGAGCGATTGATGATGCGGGCGTCCTCTGACAAGCCCGAGTTTGCAGCGACACCGACGGCAACCTACTGTTTCCATGGTGGGTTGCAGTGTTCTCCTTTACCCACGGCGGCACGCGACAAACGAGACATGCCTAGGGTGTTCTAGCAACAACCACAACCAGCAGCACGTTTCGGTGTCGATCCTCTTCCTACGCATCAATTTCCAACGTATTCGAGCACTCCGGCGAAGACCCAGGACCAACATGTGTAAACCACATCCCCAACGGTCGATTCGCCACGATTTCTTCATTCCGGCGACGTTCAATGCTTACCCACACCCAATCGGAGATTGGTTTGTGATACCGATCCCTTTCGGTATCAATTCGGCATTGACCCACCCCTGTTTGGACCCAAGCTTGTGTTACCCACCCCTTTCCGGCATCAGATCAGCAAGCCCGAACTCCTTCGGCGTCGTTTCTGCAATGTCGAACCTCTTCCGAAGTGACCCAACCATGATCCAAGTGTTTCGGTGTGGTTTTGTAGGTAACAAATCACCCAAACTTAGTTTCGATGCAAATTCAGTGTTTCTAAATTGAACTATAACCCAAGTTTGGTTGATTTTGGATGTAGGAACCATTCGACGAGCTTATTAGCACAATAGATTTTTGTTACAACTCTGTTGTAAGTAGTTTCTTACTGAGGGGATTGTTTGTTGTGTGTTGCTATGAACAAAATGTTTGTTTGTGTGCCTATGAATGTTATTGCATGATTGCTTGCGGTTGGTACTACTTTATACATATTGGTTGTGTTCTGATTACTATGAAGCTTTTTAGAGTGTTGGATGCGTTTCTGGATATATGTCAGCTACGTCTCTTTTGTGAATTATATACGTTGTGGTGTGCAAAGCATGCTGAATGTTGAGAGAAAGGTGTTCTTGTAATGTTGGATGGCCATGTCTGGATGATAGTAGCATATGTTTAGTGTATAATTCATGTTGCATTATTGTGAGATAAATTCTGCATGGATCATGACTCAGAAGCATGTAGGACTGTGGTGAGAGTTTTGGGATATAATTTATTTTGTGGATGAGTAACAGGGCCATAGGGCTGACACGTCACTATTTGGGTATCAAGACTCCAAGTGCAAAGGTCAGGGATCGATACCCCAACTTGGTAGAGATGAGTGTCGAAACTCCAGGTACAAAGGTCGGGGCTCGGCACGGTCATTCTAATTGTTGAATTAGTATTGGGTCTTGACGTGGTGGGGGTCAAGGACCAATACGTTGAGTAGTCGTTGATACCTTAGGGATAAATGTCAATGGTCGATGCATAGTTTAAGGCCTTGGGGATAAATGGCAGGGTTGAACGTCATGCTTATGTAGATGAGTTTCGGGCCTTGGGGATAAATGGCAAAGGCCGATACAATTCGAGGAATTAGACTTGGAGGACTAACATAATGTGATGCACAGTTCAAGACCTTGAGGATAAATGGCAAGGTTGAACGCCAAGCTTCTGTAGATGAGTGTCGGGCCTTGGGGATAAATGGCAAGGGTCGATACGATTCGAGGAGTTAGACTTGGAGGAGTAATATAAAGTGATAGGTTAGAAGTTGTTTTGAAGCCAAGGGTCAATACGTTAAGTAGTAGTTGAGGTATTGGTGATAAATGTAAAGGTCCAACATCGAGCACCATAGATAAGTGTCTATGCCTTGTCTACACGAGGTCAGGGGTCAGTACCACTCGAAAGAGTAAGTCTTTGAGGAATCAAGAAAGAGAACTAGTGAGTTAAGATGTGAGGATGAGTTTGACATGTATGGTACATGTTTAGTTAAACTTATCCATAAACTGCTTCTTGTAATATGTTTCTTTAATGTCGTATCGTTGGAGCTTCCGATCTGTAGGTCCATTAAGTCCCTATGCTAGTTTGTAAAGGATAGTTTAGAACAGTTAGTATTGAAAATAATTTGACCTGTTCAAATTAGTTAAAGGGAATTAAGGTTAATTGTATGAGATGCAATTAATATAATGTATGTGTATACATTATAATATAAAGTTAATTTTGAATTGGATTCAAAATTACGAGATAAATGGATATTAGAATTTGATTCTAATATAGTTGATTAATTTAATTTTAATTTAATTGAATATGATTTAATTAAACTAATTAAATTAATGTGATATATTAATTTGGTTAAATTAAATTAGATTTAATCTAATTTAATTTATAATTCTTTTTTAATTAATTTTGATTTAATTAATTATTATTTTAATTAAAATTGTTTTAATTAAAATTAAAGGAAAAAAATGGAAAAGGAAAATGGGAGGAAACCTCCCTGGCGGGAAGTGGGAAGGACATTTAATGGTGGGAAGTGGGGAAGTGAGTGGGGAAATGGTGACTTCCCCCTCACTCCTCCTTCCCTATAAAAGGGAGGCTCTCCCAATTCCTTTGGACGGTCCCTGACTCTCGGTTGTTGAGTTTTCAAAACTCCAACGAGAAAATTCTCTCTCCCGATATCTTGATTTCCCTTTCAATTATAAGACGGTTCCCACAAACCGAGTTCTTAATATCCAGAGGATAGCGAGGAAGACTTTGTGGAGGCATTGGTGTCTACTTTGAAGAGGTGCCTTCAAATGTATGTATCATTAACTTCCTTCTTACTCGTGTTTTTTTCTTTTCTTTGTTGTAATTCTAAAACAAGATCGAAGCACACACGTTCGCGTGCTTCTGCTGCTGGATCCGATCCCTTCAATTGGTATCAGAGTCAGGTTCTGCTTTCGATCTTGTTTGAATAACAAGGAAAAGAATGGTGGGTGTTTCTATACATTTGATGTATGTGGTTTGCAAATAGATGTTTTCGGTTTTTGGCATTAGATTTACA
>NW_019104570.1:17211-48826 GCF_001995035.1 Momordica charantia
ATAAATAAAGAAGAAGAAGAAACTTTCATTGTGTTAGGAGGGGGGGAACTGACCTTGCAAGCCCATCCTCTTGGTTCTGTACTAAAATTTCCTCAGTCCAAGTACTTCCTCCAGGCCCTGCCCATTGTTCATAGAGGTGGAGAAGCATTAAATTTACGCATGCATATGTTTGTCTACCTATTTTATTTCATGCTTACGTCTGCATCTTTAGACAAAAGTTTGTAAGCATAAAGATGCAAGCAAGATGAACAGGTTTGAGAACCAAAAAGAGCAAGAACATACCAGTGCAATCGAATTCATGGTTTGCTAGGGTACGTGCCCTCTTTGCTGGATGAAGCATAGACTTGAATTTCTTAATAGCACCAATTTCTGGAGAGAGTGTATCTCTTGGACTTGAAACTACACATCCACATTGTAAATTTCATATGAATGAAAAGGAAAATGGAAATAAAATTGAAGAAACAAGCATTAGTTCCGGACCATACAAAGTGCTCTACTCATAATGAAGATTAATTGTGATGCAATCTGAACCTATTGACATTGATGTGTCATCTATACAATAGACTGTGATTTTAATAACTTACGTTCAAGTTCAGATTAATTTGTTTGTGTAGATCCTATCAGGGATATGAGATATAAGCATAGTGACGTAGGAGAACTGAGATGTGCATGTTAATGAACATAGCAAGCACCTCTCCAAGGCAGTTAAGGGAAACAGGAAGTTCAGTTTTTCATTCAGCCTTGTGTGATCCTTGTATCTTTAAGTGGTTCTAGTAGTCTCCTAAGTTGAATAAAGAACTAGCTGCTGGTTTCAAAGTGGATGCGGGCAATCTGCCAACCACTATAATTTTTGTCTTTCTTGCTCCTAATCCACCTCTCTATTTTTGGAACTTCTTAATAACCTGGCCGTTCAGAATTTTAGTGTCGCGGTATTTCGGATCAGCTTTTATATAACAGTGCAGAGGGAAGATTCTTTGGTGGGATAATTGTTAATGGTTACTATGTGCCGCTTAATAGAGCATGTATTGTGATAAAATTGGGCCTCCTACAGAGTAGCACTACTCCTATTGGCTATTTTTGAACAAGATACAAAATTTTCATTGATTAATGAAAATGAATAAAATTGTTCAAAGATACAAACTCTGAAAGGAGTGAAAAAAAATAAAAATTAAAAAAAATTACTCCTATTGGCTATTTAGAAATTCTAAATTAGAATATTGAAAAATACAAAAATTTTCTGAATCAGAGCAGTGAAACGCAGCTTCATTGCATCCAAGGCAGATTTAATTAGCCTTTACGTCAAACTGAGAAAATAAACTGGTAATTTCAAATCTCGTAAAACTCCCATTTTATCTTTCATAGACCCAGAAGAACCAAACAACTTAAATTCCTATATGGAGTTCTGGAGCTCGGATACCTTTCTTAATGAAAGATATGTCACTTTAACTCTCCAGTGGTACCAACAACACAATTTATCAAACAACCAGTATCTGTATGCAAACTTAAATCAGAATAGGACAAGCCATGAAAACAAAACATCGGTAGGTCATTTTCATCGAGCAGGAGATGTAGTGTAGATTAATTTCAATGTAGTGTACATGCCTCACTTGTAACAATGACATAAAAAAGTAATGGTGTAAATTAATTTCAATATAGGACTAAGTAGCTGGGAAACCTTCTGCTGAGCTCTCGGAGCTGGCATCCTCAAATGATGAATCAGATAACCCATAATCTGCTGCTCCTTCTGTTAAGCGAGTTGCTGCTTTCCTCGGTGGAGATTGCCAAATCTCTTCATCATCTTCCTGAAGGTCAATAAGGAAAAACAAAATATAGAGACATGACAATGAGGCTCAGAGACTGCTGCAAACAAGACATTTTCAGGAAGATGATAGTTGAGATAAACCCTAAACTCAATAGGCAAGGATACCGAAGAGTGTGGTTTTACATTTGATCCATCGCAATCCTCTTCTGAAGTCTGCAACTTCCGGAAGCTACAAAGATTTCTCATAAAAGACATATCCTCTGCTAGGCCAGGACTTGAAAAATCACAAACCATTTTGTCTGCTTTTGGAGTTGAACTAGGCGTACTGCAGACAGGCGTTTTCATTCTAAATGTTGGACTTTCTATATGACTCTGCGGGTCCACATCCTTCTTCAGGAATGGACTGTCTTCTTGTTGGTCACAATCTGCTGGGCTGTAAATATCCTCTGGCAACCGTGTCTTGTCTGTCTGTGGAAATTGATTCAAATCCTTCAGTTCATCTTTTTCATTGATAACATGGTTAGCAAGAGAACTATGGGAACCCAGAACTTCTCTAAAAGAAGAAGGTTTGCCTTGAGGCGCCAATTTTTCAATTCCATCTGATTTAGTAAAAGTTCCAATGTCGTCCTTTTGAGGAAAGGAAATTTTACGTGGCTGAAATTTGAAACTCCTTTCCCCACTCTTCTTTCTTGTACACATTGATGAAGCCCTGTTGGTATCAGCATGTGTGCCTTCAGGCCATCCTTCAAAGACAAAAATATTTCCCTCTTGACGTTTCCCTTTGTCACATGAAGGGGTCTTAGACTTTCTTGATTTCACGGTAGTGCAAGATCTTTTCCGTGCTATAGAACAAACTATTGGCCTCTTTGAAGTCTGACCAGGACCTTCTGAATCAGTTTCAATCGTATCCGAATTCTGTTTAAATCTGACAGCACTATCATGCTTTTGAACAAATATTTGTTCCGTTATTAAATGATTGGCATCTTTCTCATGATTCTGACATTTGGAGTGCTGATCATTAGGTAAAGAAACAGTTCCAAGTATCTCCCAAAGCTTCATTTTCAGAGTTTCGGTTCTTCTATTTTCTGATTTATTTGTTTGATCCTCAATGACCACTTTGTCTGACCGGACTTCTGCTATGGTTGCAAATGCAAACTCGTGCAACCCCTCATTGGTTCCCTCCCTCCCTCCTTCCATTTGATAGTTTACCTCATCAAAGTTCTTCTCCTTGCTGTTGCCAGATTTGAACACTGAGCTTTGGTTTGCAAACAAACAAACAGGATATCTAGACGGTGGCTCCTTCAGTCCATGACTTTTACTCTGCCTCCCACGACTTGTTGGAGAATGGACCACTTGTTCTGCTCCACTTATAGTTTCCAGAATAGGTGCACTTTGTTTAAGTGATCGAGTAGAAATCCATGGAGAACTCAATTGTTGAGGAGCTTTTGATAATTTTGATTTATCAGTACCAAAGGTGCTTGCGTCTTTCTCCCTCCACTTCCTTTGGGTGGAATTTTCTAAACTAGAAAGGAGAACTTCTGCATTTGATACCTTAGATTTTAGTTCTTTTGCGCCTCTAGATCTCCCATTGGCTGGTGACTCTACCATAACACCAATTGAGATCTTTCTCGATTGGCTTGATGGATGATAATTGCTACCAAAACTCCGGCAATCACTCAATGGATCCTGAAATATATGTATGAGGATCCCATTGGGAATTAGATTGCAATCGGTGCCAATAATAATTATGCCATAAGTCTTAATTTAATGTCTTTCAATTTATCTTCTTATATAATTCCTGTAAGTTAATTAAAAATTGACGAACTTAAAAGTTAAAAACTGCCAAAGACTAAGCGGAAGCAATAATTTTGGAATCATATAACTGTTTGATTAATATGTCCCACAAAAGTAATATAACACCTTTCTTTTTCTGCTTTGCTAGTTAAGATTCCACACAAGTAAAACCTAATGTTTCAACAACAGAACTGAGTTGAGCTTCACTTTAATCAATAACCAATAAAATATCCTATGGGCAAAAGGAAAATAAATCTGTAAACTAACAAGACAACCGATATTCATTCAGCACCGAGAACCAACGATTATGAAATAACAAGTTAGTAACATGAATGGGAAAAATTTTGTAGTCTATTAAGGAACATGAAAATTGAATCCGAAAAGAATTGAAGAAATAATACAACTAAGGGTTTCAACGCTTACATCTCGCAAATTTGGCTGCCTACCAACCTCCGCTTCCGTCATCTTTTTTTCTGGGACAATATCAAACAGACACCAATAATTGATAAAATTTGAAGAATATAAGAGACATAATGAATGTTAAACAAAGGAATTAAGCGGAAAATATAAAGATGAACGTCTGCATTTGGTTTTCAATGACGGATAGCTAGTTAGAGGTGTTCGAAAACTGCGTAGTTGTTGTGTTGGTGAGGTTCGAAGATTTTCTAGTTTCACTTGATGAAATGGTGCCAATCTCGTTATCACGACGAATAGGGTGGAAGAGGATGATATGAATATATTTTACAGTACCAACATGTTACCGGGATTATAAGAAAAAATGGCTCCGAAACAAGGCGGTTCCGTGAACTATCAACAAACGCAGTAAAATTACCCATAGAAGACAACAAACACAGTAAAGCGCTACAAACCAATTATATGCCTCCATAAACATGTTAAGATCAGGTTTGGTGATTGATCATCATAAAAATCAATCACCAGGGGGCATAATCGATCAACTAAAATGAAGATGATGGCTGAAACACTGTGTTTAAACGTATCATCTCAACACAATCTGAATGCTAGATGAGAGGTCGATCAACGGAACTTGTTGCTTCAGAATTGAACTTGATAGCAAACATATTAAAATAGGAAGTAGTCTTATGATGTCCGCACCAGTACAAAGACGACTCTCAGTGAAGGACAGTTGCTAACAGCTTGATCGACTCCGATTATCCGCGCTATGTAAACCATCAAGTTATTCTGAGAAAAGTGAATGGTAAATCACTATACTCCGCTCCAAGGCGGAGAGGGGTGACGAGAGTTTAGAGATGAGACTCAGACTTGGGTTGCGGTGCAACGAGGAAATATGAGAGGCGGGAAAGGTGAGTGCGACGCGCGAGTTCGGAAATACCACCGCGGTCGGGACTCGGGAGTGTCGACATTTTTATTTTTCCTAATCTTGTTTAGTTAGCTATCTTTTTCATATTTTAAAATTGAGTGTGTTTGCTAGTAATTTTATCGACGATGGAAAAATTACTGTAATTTTATGAGTAATTTTAGCGATGATGGAAAAAATTACTGTCATTTTATGATGTATTTTGTGATTATGAAAACAGAGATTGAAATACAACTTATTTTTCAAACAAAAATTTAATTGGGAGTGATTTTCAATTTTTTAATTTGTATCAATGAAATGAAGTTGATATCTCTCTCCAACGATAGTGAGGGCGTAGAAAGTACGATATTGTTTGTAGTCACGAGAGAGGGAGATTCTCTCCCCCATTCCATATTTGGAACGGCGAGCAACGATAGTGGACAAAGATGAGATGGTGACGGTAATGGATGGTAGCAAAAATATGAAGAGATTAAAAGAAGAGAGAAGGAATAAAAAATGTCATGTCATATAACAAAATTGTTTACAAATTAATATTTTCATTTAAGAAAAACAAATTAGAAACGTCCAGTAGTCGAAGAATGTTTATAATAAGTTTTCAAACTTTAGGACTAAAATTGTTTATTTTGGACCTTAATGACCAAATTTACACTATCTTATATGATATATAATTTAATTTACTCCGAATCTCTAATTTTTTCTATTTTTTAATAAAAAATATATATAATTTAATTAATTTTAAGAAATAAATGACTCATGACTATCCTATATGATATATAAATAAGAATAATAATTAGGGATTAATACATTGATAGGCTATGATTGAAGTAATTTACACTTTTGTCATGAAACAATCAGTACCATCACCAAATTTTTTGGTTACTTAGGAGGTTACATCCTAAATCCCTTGAATTTTACCTGGACTTTCCAAAATTAAAAAACATAAAATCCCAAAATCCTCAAAAGTTCGAAAACCTCCTGCCTCTGACTCTTCTTCTTCGTGTGTCTGTTTCTGTCTGTTCCTTCGTCTCCAGTCGCCATCTGCGTTTCTTCGTCTCCGATCACTCGTCTATTGTTTCTCTTCGTTTATCTCGAGGTTTCTTTTTTGTCGTCAGCAGCCCGTCGACCATTCGAGCCCTTTGTTTATCCTGACCATTGTCTAGTCGCCAACTGGAAGGTTAGTAGGTTATTTGTTTTATTTGTTAATGGTAGAAGGGTACAGTCGTATATAATTTATAGCCAAATATAGGTTATATCTTCATATAATTCTATGTTATAATGGTTATAGTTTATATCACATTATTAAGTGTATGTTGCTTAAGTTTATAGCCGGATATAGTTTATATTTCTATATAAATGAAAAGGTAGCCGGATATAGTTTATTTATTTATTTATTTCTATAGTTTATTTATCCCGAGGTTTATATATATATATATATATTATTTATTTATTTATTTATATCCATATAAGTATATGTTATAAGGACTACAATATTGAAATTTCACTAAAAATTGTAATGAAATGAAAAAATATTTTGTAATAAATTTCATTATTCAGTATAATATATTAAAGAGTAAATTCGGAGATTATGAAAATAATTGAATATTTTGTAATAAATTTCATTCTTCAGTAGAATATATATTAAGGAGTATGAGAATGATTGATTTAGGTCCCACAAGAATTTACTGTTTACAAAATCAAATTTGGAATATTAATTTTTTGCATTTAAATACAAGACTAATTATAATAAATATAAATACCATAAATAAGAGTAAATTTGGTATTTAGAAAAAATTTTAAATCTAGAAATCTGAAACTGTAAAATTTGTAAACATTAGACATTTATGAAAATAAGTTTCCAAAATAATTCATCTACATTATCTCTAATAATTAGGGGCAGTTACAAGTCTGGCAAAAAAATTTAAAGAAATAACAAATTTAGCATCTACATTTTAGATTTGTAAATATAGCAAATTTTTTAGAAAAGACGGAGGTCCAGTAATAAAATGTCAAATTTACCCTCATAGCATTGTCATTGATATAACACTGATATATATATATCTGATACATACTTGATATACATCTGATTTACTATTGATATAACTATAATATCTACGAATGTAACTTGTTATATGATTATATTATTTACTATTTATTGATTTACCACTAATATATGTGTATATATGCCTTTGATATACAATTGATATAATACTGATATACAATTGATTTACTTTTGATATATCTATGATATCTACCAATATAACTTCTAATATGATTTGCCACTGATATAACTATGGTTTCTATTGATATAGGTTCTTCGGGAGGAGAGTAATATGAAAACAATTAAACTGAAGTTTTAAATCTGAAAAGTTTGAGAAACGTGGATATATAGAAGGAATATTTGATGACGAGGAGAAGGAATATCTGGAACCAAATCCAAAAGAGTCCCCAATGGGCCAAAGGGCCCATGGACGCATTAGTGAAAAGCATGGTGCCGTTCAAAATTCAAACTTTCACATAAGCTATTCGACCGTTGGTGCCTTTGGATCAAAACGCCGAGTCCGTCCTGCTCCTCTCCTCTCGCCCATTCAAACATCATGAGACGCCATGGTTGGCAACGCCCTCTCCATCCTTTACAGGTTCTGATTTTTCCTCTCTTCTTTCTGCTACATTTTCTTTTTTAACATCAAATTAAAATGCGGATTCTTTTCCTTCTTCAACTTTCAGATTGTGGCAATGGGAATTTACAGTTTTTTAGTAGTGGCGTTCTATACTTTCTTGGGGTTTTTCCTGGGGAACAGAATTGCCGAAATTACAGTTACGACACTGTTTTCGCTTGTGGTAATGTAATTGGATGTCTTTCTTTTGATTTCTCTCACGAACACGAAGTCATTTGGATTTTTTACTGGTCTCCGTTTGGTCACTCAGGTGCTTTCAGTTATGTTTCTATTCATAAGGTGCACCGCCACTGACCCAACTGACAAAACCAGCGTTAGAAAAAAGAAAAGGGAATCGAAATCCAAGAGTTTCTCTAAGCTAAATTTTGGATTTATACTCGGCCGAATCGTTTTAAGGCAATTTAGGAGAACAGAAAGAAAGATCCTTAAAACATTTATTCGGAGGAAGTATCTGGATCCATGGAAGGTGGGCCCTCAAATGGAGCCTTTGGTCCCTTTTCCTCTTGTAACCAAGGATGATGTGGTCACTCCTGACCATAACGAGGACGATACAACGTTTTGCTCTCTTTGTAATTTCCTGGTACGTAATACACAGATGGATAAGTATTACTAGTCCTTAGTCCTGCCCACATTCAATCTAAGCCATGTCGCTGCAGGTGCAGAGGCACAGCAAACATTGTCGGACCTGCAACCGCTGCGTTGAAGGCTTCGATCACCATTGCAGGGTAATAATAATAGTACACACGTTTCTGTCTATAGCCTTCTTGGTTCCTGATGGACGCTTGTGTTTTTTTTTTTCAGTGGCTCAACAACTGTGTTGGAAAAAAGAACTATACCACATTCTTTCTTCTGATGATATCCGTGCTGTTAATGGTCAGTTGCTCTTTTACCCTGAATTTCGAAAAACTCTGCTTCTCTGGACAACTGGTTAACCAAACAAATTGGGCGGATACAGCTAGCCATCGAAGGAGGGATGGCCATTGCCATATTTGTGAGGTGTTTTGCAGATAAGAAAGGAATGGAAATGGAGCTGCGACGAAGACTCCATATAGACTTTCCAAGAGAGGCGCTTGTCACAATTACGGTTAATTTTATCTTAAATTTCTTTTTTTGATCAAGTCTGGTTTGACCCAAGTTAATCGAATTTCTGAAATGCCACAGGTTTTTCTTGTCTTTATGACTGCGTATGGCTCAGCAGCACTTGGACAACTATTTTTATTTCACGTAGTTCTCATAAAAAAGGTGCATTTTTCTTTTCCGCTAACTTGAATTGGTTATGGTGTCTAAGGCCCAGTCAGTTTTATGTATTTAACCACTAATTGTTGGGAGTGGTGGTTTCAGGGAATGAGAACATATGACTACATACTAGCCATGAAAGCGGAGAGCCAATCTATTATTGAAGATCCATTTGATGAGGATTTGGATTTCTCTTCAGACGAAGATTTTGATTCGCCTGAGAAGAAGACATCTTTGGTGTCACGTTTTGCCGTGTGCCAAGGGCGTCAAGTCAAAGAGGTAGTTCTACTTTAAGCTACTGGCTACAGTCTTGAAGGGTGGCCGATAATAATACCACACACACACATATGTATATAAATAAATGATATGCCTTAATCTCTGGCCACGTTGTACGTGCAGGACTCGGCAAAATTTTCCATAAGAATAGACGCAGAACCCCTGCCACCATCCACCGGTAAACAAGGTCTTGGTATCAGCATTGATCCATGGAAATTGATGACTCTGAGCAGAGATAAGGCTCTCGCGGCAGCTGAGAAAGCCAAGGAAAGACTTCAGAGATCTAAACACGATTACCTAAAGCCCCTGCCACTAGAGACCAAATCTGGCCTACTGACCGATACTATGACTAGTACCGGTAATTATAACGGTATAGATGGGAGGGGCAGATGCTGGGGGAATGCGAAAGGTGTATGTGGGGTGTTGCCTAAGGGAAGGGCACCTACTGGCTCCCCGGGAAGTTTTTCGAGCCCAAGGCGGCGTTGCTCTAGCACTCAAAACATGGTCCCAGCCTCAGCCTCAGCCACAGCCACTTCGGCATCCCCAAAGCACAAGTACAGAAGCAATTTCGACTTGAAGTTGACAGAGGTGTCCAAAGAGCTTGAGACCTACATTTCAAGGCAGGTTTTATGCTCCATCATTAAGAAGGAAGGGAGCGTGGCCTCCCCAAGATAGTTCTTTTTTATTCTTGAATTCTTTTCAAAGAAATCTTAGCGCCCTACAGTATTTGATGTACCGCTCTGCTGTATATTAAAATTATTATATAAGAAATCTTCAATACTTTGGAATATAGTATTTCAGACATTATCATCCACAAAAGTGAGCGGGGTCAATAGACGCAGATTGCTCCGTTATTTTACAATAGATAAATAAACGCAAATAAATCCTTACGCCATACCCTTATATTTTCTAATAAATCACTCCGTTATTAGTTTGCTCCACACAAGAAATTACAAAAGCAAATAATATTTGTGCTGCCATCTCAACCGCACACCTCTCAGCATTAGGCAAGGCAAGCGGCACGCGGATGAAGCCAGCCCATTTGAACTTATCTATCAATCAAAGAGACAATCAATCACTCGAATATTACAAATTACAAAATGATTAGAAGAATGGTGACAACAATGCCCGGAGAATATACCTGAGCAATCCAGCTCCTCTGTTTTTCTCACCCGAATTCCACAAGAAATTTGGTGGCAGATAACATTCTAAAATGTGTCGGGGAGAGATTTTTTCTTTCAGAGGTTGGCATATCTCTGGAGAAACCAAGTCTGAGAATCCTTGCACGTGCGAGCAGTTCCAATGGTGCATCGAGGTTACATTAAGCGTGATGTTGGATAGGCAAATATTATGAAAATCATCTCCTTCTATGCCCTCTAGAAGCCCTGCTGTTTCAATATTCTCTCCACTCACATGTTTAATTGTGATCCCCTCTACCGTTGGAAGAGCCATGGGATCATAACAAGAATCTGGGTGCTCGCCGTAGTTACCAGTGAACCTTATGGCTATATCTACATTGAACAAGCTCACATTTGATATGTAGACGTTGCGCACATAACCACGCCTTCCAGGAGACGTCTTTATTCTGATTCCCATCCTTGAGTTGAAAAATAGGAGGTTTTCTACATGAATTTCTGATATACCTCCAGACATCTCACTTCCAATTGCAACTCCCGCACTAGTTCGAGTTTGCCCAGTAAGCCTACGAATGGTAATATTTGTACTAGGATGAGCATACTCAATTCCATATTTGTCCCACCCACTCTTGATCGAAATTAGATCGTCGCCTGTGCTGATGTAGCAATCTTCAATGCACACTTCAGCAGAAGAATCTGGAGATGACAAGTTTAAGATAACAATATATAGCTTCGAACAGACAGGAATGCCAGGTAACACAAAGGCAGGGGGCACTGGTGATCCTAGAATTAACTTGAAGGTTTATCACATTTAAACTTTTGGCTTTCTGGAAGAATGGGTACCAGTTTTTAAAATTTATCATACTTGAATGACAAATAATTACCTTACCTTATTGTTTAAGCCATATAACATATATGAAACCCATATTTCTATTCTTGCCATACATGTTCACATTTGCAGAGTGAAGTCTAAAATTTTGGCAGATCTTTAGGGTAGGGTAGCGCCTCACAATTTTCTACTAAAGAATGCTCTGAATTAGTTGACCGAGTTTCAAGAACAGAACAGATGATGCCTCACCTGGATCAATACCATCTGTGTTTGGAGAATCAAGGGGCGCGAGGATTGTCACGTTCTGGACCAGGACTTTGCTGTTCATTCAAAGTGCAAAAATTATGTCTAAATCTCTGCATGCTTGTTAGTTTAGTTTCACACCTTTATAATAAATAAAGCATCAGGTTGAACAAACAAGGAAAGAAAGAACAATATGCTTCTCCCGAGGAGGAAAGACCTGCAATATACAGGATGGAGGGTCCAAAATGGTGAATTCTTGAATGTCAGATTTGAGATGACAACTCTAGTTGAATTCATAAGTTCAACTAAATGTGGTCTCGTATAATTTAACGTTTTTCTATGGAACCAGTCCCACCAAATGCTGCCCTGTCCATCAATGGTTCCATTTTCACCTGCACATAGAAAAAGCAACGATGATTAGGGTGTGAAAAGTACACTATCGGAGAAGACAACTGTTCTTCAATATGGGCCACCTGTTATGATGACGTCTGTCAAATTGCATCCATATATGAGGCTTCGATGCCTTTTGCCTGGCAATTCGCGTCCTCTACCATATGAGGGCAATGGTTTGACAACTGGCCAGTCATTAGAGATCTGAAAAAAGTATGGAACTTTCATCTTTAGGTAATCAGATGCCACTACATCTTATTAGGATTGAACTAATGCAACTTATACAACAGTCTGATTGAACATGCAACTCTAATTCATTAGGATTTCAACTACGTATTCGAAGGGACTTGAGGAGCAAATCATCAATCTGATATCATTGACTTTGGTGGGCAGCAGACACAAGGAGTAGGGATAGCTTCTGAGCAAAGCATGAAGCGAAATGAAGTTTCCAGAAGAGGATGATTTAGGTGTAATGAATCAAAATTCACTTGTTAGACACTAATATTCAAGCAAGATGCAAGAGCTTACCGTTGAACCAAGAATTACAGCATCCTTGTCCAACCACAAAGTTAAATGACTGATAAGGTCGAAACTTCCAGTCAACCAACGGCCAGCTGGGACAAGAAGCTTGGCACCGCCCTTGTCGGCAAATGAGTTGAGGTAGAAAATAGCATTTTGGAATGCTTTTGTGTTGAGTGTGATGCCATCTCCAACTGCACCAAAATCAGTAATAGAGACACTGTGGGGTCGAATTTCTGCTACATTAATCAGCTTGCAAAAAGAGCTGCTCCTGGCAATCCGTGGAGCAAGACAGAACAATGCAAGCAACAGAAGCACGTCCACCAGCTGAAAGAAGAAAGTCATTATTAAGTATCCTAAAGGGAGTGATCAAATGCGCTATATTATATCTGGCTTATTTCAAGAATTTACGCTAGCACCATTTTTACCGATATAAGAAAACCTAAGATCATGGGTGGTTCATTGGTCCAAAAGAACTAATGTTAATTGAGAGAGAATGAGTTCAAACCCATGATGACCACCTATCTTAAGAATTAGTAATTCCCATGTATTTCTCGACACCAAATGTTGTAGGGTCAAACAGTTGTTCCATGAAATTAGTCGAGGTGCGTGTAAGCTAATCCAGACACTCACGGATAACCAAAAAAAAAAACCTAAGATCAAGGAGGTATCAGGACTGGAGGCACAAATACAATCAAGAATACAGCTGAAGACATCTATTAGAAACCAATGTTAAACTAGACAAAGATGGAAATAGATTACGCTAGGATGGAGAGTTTTGGATTTAGTCAAAATGATGGTCGAAAGGGAGCCCAGGAAATTTGCGCCGAAAATGCAAATGCTAAATTAGGTGGTGTTAGCTTAAAAGAAGTGTTGAAGTTGAAAGAGAAGAAAAAGAAGTTAAGTTAAACAACTCACGGTGAAAGGCGTCTTCATAGGAGTGAGATGTGTGGCGTCGGGGGCGGTGAGTTGAATTTATGAGCTCGTGTTTACAAACTACAACATTGACTCCCAATCGCAAAGAAGCAAAGAGAAGGGGTGGTTGGGGATGGTTAAGACTTATCACATACTCATGTTGAGGCACTACACAAATCATTGATGCTGACCGTTGCTGCTCAAAAAATATTAAGCAGTAGGCCCCGCCTGCGCCAGTTGCAGGGTCCTCTTGTTCCTTCTTCTGCATCCCATTCTCTATCTATTTTTCGAGGTTCTCCAAGTTCATATGAGAAATGGAGGGGGAGAATGCCATCGCCAAGAAATTCTCATTCTCAAATGGATGCAAAACCATGAAGACAAAAACTGGGTTTTGCTAACCTAAAAAGTGGTATATGGTTAAATGCTGATTACAGTGAGTGGCTCTTTTTGGCTCAAAGAGAGGGCATGGAGCATGTGACATGCCATCTCTTCTCATGTGAAAGTGCCAACAGTGCTTGTTTCTGGTGCCCAACTTTTCTGGCCGCTGACTTGGAAAACTTCAGTTTCTTATTCATCTGGGCCAGGTATTGTGCTTGGGCTAGCTAGGGCAGTAGAATACGTTGCAAAAGTACAGTACAGTGATACGACACATCCCCATCAAAGAGGCATAGCAATGGACTATTTTTGCTTGAAATCCTGAAACACACCTTGACCATGCGTTGTTTAAAATAAATAACCTATCAATTAATGAGCAAAACTGCCAAAACTATGAATATGCTAAAACAGTAACCGAAAGGAAAAAAAAAAAGGGGGAAGTAGCAGAAAGTCAAAGGGCAATGGTAAAAGATGGAAGTGGGAAGGCGAGATTCGCTTGGGTGCAGGTGCAATGCATTATTGGTTTCAAGTAAATTAAGAAAAAATGTCGAGGTAAAGGACGACAAAGTATATTCAACCAAGGGGTGATCAAAGGTCATCTTAGAAGAAATAGAAACCCAAAAGTAAGAAAAGAAAAGGGAGTAAGCTTCGAAGTCGGGTATCCATTGCGAAGGACTCGGCTAAACTTACCACTTACCAGGCAATCCCATCATATCTTCAAACAATCCCAAAATTGAGTTCTGTCACAAACCGCAGAATTACATATTTACCCGTAAACTTCTTAAAACTCGATTCCTCCCATCTTCTGATGCCCCCTGGAATCTCATCCAATAATCAAGTGTTGCTCTGTCATCAAGTCTCCTTGCTGTAAATTCTCTCTAGCTCATGAAGTTGAACAACTCTCCCAGCTCAATCTTTACATCTCCATCCTTTGTTGAGTGTTTAAAGATTTGATCTTCAATAGAATGGGATACGATCATCCCTTAAAAAATTCAATATAAATTTGAGCCTGAATCTATATATATATATATATATAAAAGTCGATATAAGATATAAATTTGATCCCCTATTTACAAAATTTTAACAAAAATTCTACCCTGTTAAAAGTCTGGATTATATTTCAAGAAATATATCGAGTACAATGTCGTGTTGAAATTGTAATAGAAAAATGAGAATAAAATTTAACTAGCTCCGATTGACAATAAAATTTTTCTCCTATCAAAACATTCCATCTAAACCCTGAGTGAACTCTCATCTCGGGCCCTTACCAACCAAACTCTTTTGGGGCTATCTACAAGCATATCTTCCAAGAGAATCCTCTTATATTGGGAATTTATGCAGGAACTACGTTCTTGATTGAAGTTTTTAAACAGAAAAGGGAGAAAGAAACCACAGGATTTATGCCGTTGCTTTGGGAGTGGTAGCTGCAGAAGACGATTCAGCAGCAACTGGACCTGAATTATTATTAGAACCTCTACCATTGGTTAATACTTCTCCTGATTTTTCCTTCCTTCCAGCATCCTGATCCTTCTTTACCAGCACCGGTTTGAACTACCAAAAGACAAAAGTAAAAGAAAATTTGTAATAAGAAAATATAGAGAGAGCACGCAAGAGAAAGGAATGAACATCACAGTCCTTTCGAAATAGGATATACCTGATATATGGAATATATAACGTTTCTCCTTATCTGTGCCATCATGTCCAGGAAGAGGTTATAGCCCTCAAGTTTGTACTCTATAAGAGGATCGCGCTGTGCATACCCACGCAAACCTACAGCTTGCTGCACAAACTTGAGTGCTTGCAGGTGTTCCTTCCATAATCGGTCAATATTGCTCAAGACCAAGAATCTCTCAGCTTCCTTCATTAATCCTGGTGCTTCCTTCTCTACAATATCCTGAAATTAGAAACACTACTAAATTATCCCTGAACTTAAAAATTAAGTTTGTTAAGCCAGGATAAACTTCAATATATTCCTTTCATGCGTGAATTTAAATTAATTATGATTAACTACCACCCACACGATAAAATGACATTATAAATATTTAAACTTATCTCCTACTCTGATAAGCTGAAAAATCACTACTAATAAAAAAAAAATTTAAGTTGTTACGTTGGAATAAAACTTATTCTTTTTCATTAATTCTTAAACAAACAAGACAATAATTTTAATTTCATAGCCATGGCAAAAAGGTAAAGTAGGATGAAAGAATTAGAACAATGAAGAGATGAGCACCATCTAGGACTCAGGAGGGCATCAAATCAACTTAAAATGAAAGTAAGGCACTTCCAAACAAAGTAAATGTAGAGGGTGGGCAGGCCCAATGCCATAATACATGCAAGAATCAGATCACTTAGACATTCAAAGAGTCGCGTGGGAAGAGAGGGATAGATTAACTATCCATGTACTGACCCTTTTCTGTAAGTATGCTTCACGCCCACGAAGACGAAGATAATTCTGCAAATCCTCATATGTTGAATATTTACTCCTTAATAAATCTGGGGTAAAATCATCCAACAGATAGCAATACCTATGAACAAAGCAAAATGTGAGTCATGCAAACCAGTTCAGGTTATGTGAATATCTACTAGACGGTAGTTCATACGGTCGATTTAACAAATTGATGCACAAGCAGGTCAAACTTGTTAAGATTTAACATCACTACAATGCTTCGTGCCTTTCTAACCATCAGACACAAAGCTCATGATAAACATTGATGATGAAATCAGCCTCTTACTGTTGAACTTTTGCAATGAGCTTCTCAAGATCCCAGCTTTCAGTTGGAGCATCAGAACCAATATTTGCCTATAGTTTTAAAATCAATGAGTCTGGGAGGTTTAAATCAGCAATGTGAAAGAAAGTTCATATGACATACTTCTAATATGTCATCCATTGTAAGCTCAGCATATTCAATAATAAGTGATTGTAGATTGTCTGATTCGAGTGCACGCCTTCTCTCAGTGTATACACGATCTCTTTGGCTATTTAAGACTTCATCATACTCAAACAATTGCTTCCGAATATCAAAAAAGTAGTTCTCGACTTTCCTTTGAGCTTCATCAAGTGCTTTTGTTAGCATCTGGGATTCAATAGGAAGGTCTTCCACTCTAAAAGCTCTCATTAAACCCTACAGATGCAAATAAAAAAACAACTAAACAATCATGGATCATACCCTGAAGCTAAGGACCTGAGCTAAATATAAATTATAACCTGAATTCGATCTCCACCAAATATCCTAAAGATGTTGTCTTCAAGACTTAAGAAGAAGCGTGAACTTCCAGGATCCCCCTGTCGACCACTTCGACCACGCAGCTGCAATGATACATATCGAGGAGTCAACTTAGTCTCAAGTCACATAGGAATAATATATCACAGGCTTCTATGCATAAGTGAGAGTGATAATGGAAAAAAACACAGTAAGATCATAAATAAATCTTTGAGTTCTATTTATTACAGGTTTACAGCCCAGTAAAATCAATATGTAAATTCGACCTGGTTGTCAATTCGTCGGGATTCATGACGTTCTGTCCCTACAACATGAAGTCCACCTGCTAATACAACCTGCAAGGATGAAAAAATGAAGAGAAACAGTTAACATCAAGAAACAGGCAACAGATTTATTTTGGTGGAAAAACTGACCTTATTCCTTTCTTCCTCGGTATAAACCTTGTATTCTTTGACAATTTCCAAAAATGCATTCCGCAACTTAGCTATGACATCATCTTGAGCAGGGCCCTACAAACTCAAAAGAAAAGAAAAGAAAACCAAGGCAAAAAATAGAGAGAGAAAAAAACCCAGAGTTTGTAACATAAAGATAATAAGTCCTTAACTAAATTTCCAACAAAATAAAATTCTAAAGTTTCTTCAGCTGCCAACTAGAAAGAATACTGGTTTCGAAGAATTTACCTTCTCACAAGAATAAGATAGACGCTCCTCTGCTTCAAGCTCAGTTAGTGATCTCTGACCCCAAGTCTTGACAGCAAACTGTACAGCCTCTTCAGCCAACTTGGTATTCTCACTTGATAAATCACATGGAAATAAACTTTCGTTCACCTAATATATCATAAAAATAGATCAACTGGGAAACCACACAGCAGAAAGATTAACCTTGCTGAGAAAAAATACAAATTCAAGTACCAATGTCATTACTATACCTTCCATGTTTTCTTTGGAGGAGGCTTCTTCACCGATACAAAAACTCCGTCAGTTAGTTTGACAAGTCTGCAATAAAATATTCCCACAAATTGTAAAGCATGCTTTATTATTCATTAACTACCACCCATTCTAGTCGTTTTCTATAGATTGACATCAGTCCATGGCCCCATAGCACTTATAAAATATCCAAGGACATGTAATCTGAACATGTGCAGATTATTGGACATTCCAAAACAGAGACTCCATCCTTCAGCGCATCATATTGATATAACATCTAACATTGGATTAATACTCCTTAATCCTTAAAAGCAGGGAAGGGGCTTGGAGTTATTTTCCAGGTGTTGGTTTCCTACCTCTCACGCTTGTGATCTTCTCATTCGCACACTCTCCCTCTTGTACTTTTTATTACTTTTATAACCAATTGAATAGCCTTTTCTGGCAGTTCCCGTGGTTTTTGTGAGAATTTCTTATCCTTTCTTGCTTGCGTATATCTGATTTTTTTAATACTGTTATTAAAATTTAAAAAAAAAAGAGGTTCTGTAAGGGGAATGTCGAGCAATAGCAAGAGTAGAAATTCACTTTGAGATAGGGGTATTAAATATCTCTATTTCCATAAACATTTCTGTCAGACATCAACTTTGATATTACCATTAACTTATACCATAAAAATATTGAGGAAATATAGAAATTGTTAACAAAGTATCCCTAATGTAAACATTATATTAATAATAAGGATTTTAAACATATATAAAAAGTGAAATACTTATTAATTAATTTAAATTTGTTATTAATTTCTTCATTTATATGATTTTTTCCATAAATATTCATCAGCATCGACATTTTATTGATATTTCTAAAAAATTGAGATCTCGACATTTCCATCAACATTAACATTTAAACTTCGTTTCTGACCTCATATGCGAAAACTTTCATAAGCAAATTGAGAAAAAATCAAGATGATTTTTGTAGGAATGTATCTCGGTGGTGCATCAATTATAGCAAATTCTTTTGTAACTACAACCTTTCCATGTTTATGCACAATTGGGAAGCGGTTGTTTAGTTTGTTTGGTGGGGTTCCCTCTACCCCAGCCTCTAGTTTGTTCTTTCTCTTTTGATCAATACATAGATGTTTCTTATCTAAAAAAAGAGAAAAAATCAAGATGATACCTTGGCATAAGCAGCTCACGTAACTTCAGCCTAGCTATAAATTCAGCATTACCACCAAGAATTATATCAGTTCCCCGTCCAGCCATGTTGGTAGCAATTGTCACTGCACCTAAGCGACCACTCTGAGCAACAATTTCTGCTTCTCTCTCAACATTTTCTGGTTTTGCATTGAGAACCTATAGAGTGCACTAAATTTAATAAGTCACAGCGACCTCGTAAAATAATTGAGGTGTTTCAAAAGAAAAATGGTAGGAAAAGAAGCCATGAACCTCTCAGCATTGCACGAGAGGCTTATTGATTATGCAATATTTTGCTATTTGACTTTTAGTGCACATTAATAGACCTAACCTCATGTGGGATTCCAGCTTCTCGCAACTGTTCTGAGAGAGCATCACTCTGCTCAACACTAGTTGTGCCAACAAGCACAGGGCGACCTGTCTTGTACATTCTAGAAATCTCTACTACAACAGCTCGCCACTTCCCTGTCGTTGCCCTGAAAACCACGTCTGACTCATCCTGATACAGAAATAGAATATACAGAGAGAAGAAAAAAAAAGAGAGAATTACAATGAAAGGAGTGTTCAGGATATAGGATATTAGAACGATCAACTTCACTAGGGTTTTTCATACACAGCATATGTGTAAACTGTAAAGTGTAGACCATAATCTTAGGCGAATCTTTTACACCTCTAAAAATCTTTGTGCATATTTGTAAACTGAAACCTCTGTGCATATGTATGCATGTAGAGCACTTGACACATGGCAAACAAAGGTCTTGCAATGATCTATTTTGAACATTATAATATGCTCAAGTTCCACATAAATATGAAAAAGTAATCAGCCAGACTTGAGAAATGAATTGTGAATAGCAGGCTTAACTACACCTTTCTTATCATAGGCTTGTTTGTAGGAACAATTGTGACTTTGAGCTTATATATACTATCAAATTCAGTGCCTTCCGTTGCTGCCGTGCCAGTCATTCCACAAAGTTTTGGGAACTGCAAACAATGGGGAGAAAAGGCATTAAGCAGAGTGGGTGAGATGAATCTTATTGAGTTTCGGGAAGTATAAATTGGCATGGAATTTACCTGGAGGAAGAAGTTTTGATAACTTATTGAAGCTAGGGTTACAGTTTCATTTTGAATTGGTAAAGCTTCTTTTGCTTCGACTGCTTGATGAAGTCCATCACTCCATCTTCTCCCCTGGACAACAAAATGAACCATTATAGTTCCTCCATCAAATTTTACTGCATAAGTATGGTGTATTTCTACATATACAGTATGACCATATGCAGCTGTCTAACATATTATGTTACATTATTTACAGTATCATCAAATAAAGAATCTGGTAAAATACCAATCGGAGGAATGGAGGTACAAGTGGCAATACAAAAATACAAGCTGAAACCAAACAAGAAGGCCACACACACAAAAATCATAAGGAGCTACAATAATTTGGGACAAAAAAACAAAGGAAAATCACAAGGGTTTTTCTGCATTTTGATCGTTTAACTCCAAACTTCCTCATGGCATTAAACAGATTAAGTGATATTACCCTCTTGTTTCTTTCTAACCAGATGTTTCTTAGGACGCAAGATGATTCCATCCATATAACAACACAACCCAACCAAAGAGAAAAGAAGACCTCTGGATAAAATCATCGGTATCTTTACAAGTACAACACACTAAGAGAAAAGTTTTACCTTTTCTCAAGATATTAACCTTCCAAAGCTTAACAAAGAAAGGCAATAAGACTGATCAGAAGAAAAAACAAAAATAAACAAGGATTTACATGAGAAAGAGCCAGAGGACTCGTGGAGAACAGATTTGTCTATCTTGCAGTTTCGACACATTCAAATCCCTATTGGATTATGTAAGATAGATAAACCACCGTTGTACTAGAAAAGGCCCTTCTAAATGGTAACTATGAAAATAGACCCCACAAAAGTGAATGAAATATGCACTTCAAGTATTTTTTTTTTTTCAAGGAAGAGATTGATTAGACAGGGAAAAAACAAAAGAAAAAAACCATTGGTGAACCCATGACATTGCCACAAAAAAGAAAAGGACGTGAGTATCATGTCGTTGAAGAGTTCAATGAAGTTGAGGAAGCTAGGAAAACACTAAGAAGTGACTTCCAAAGGGTTCCTGAAAGTTCCATTAACAACCCACATTAGAGTCCCAGCTATTAGCGCAATGCTCATACTTACGACAATTTCGTACCACAAAGCATTGGACTTCCAGGAGAAACACCACAACCACTTGGTCAATGAAGCAATATTCTTTAAAGCTAAGATCCCAATCCTTAGACTACCCTCCTTACATGCTCTAGAGACCAACTCCCATCTAACCAAATGAAACCAACCAACCCCATTCCTTCATATTATAAATTTCTTGTGGCCATAGGCCCATAATCTTCTCTCGCTTAGTACCAAGAAAAGAAGCAACTTTGAAAAGGGAAAGGAAATAGAATACGATTTCTTAAATTTGAACCAAAGTAAGCCTACTCCTTTAGAAACAAGTGTTTTCTTAAAAGAAGGCAAATTTTTCTACGCTCTTTACACCATGGGGTCCCAAAATCCTATGACTAGAGTAAAAAAATGGGAATAAGAAATCTCACATTCCACTAACTGCACCCACCTACTAAGCTTAGAAAGATGACAATAAACTTTTGCATCGATGGATTTCAAGATTGGGCTATGACTAAAAAAAATTTAGGATTTTTTATCAAATGAGAAAAAGAGCCCTCCTTTCTATAAAAGAAAAGGCTGGTATCATCTACATAATGAAAATGACCTCCACATGAGATCATTTTTCTGCCATATATGCTTTAATTGTTAGAAAAAAAGAGAAAATGTAAAGACCAACCATGGATGGCTACAATCAAATACAATGTCACCCTAAGGATACATAAGAATTCTACCTGCATCACTCGACCAGTGAACTCATCCACAATCAGAACCTCCTTGCCACGAATTATGTAATTAACGTCTCTTAGAAATAGTTCTTTAGCTTTTATTGCATTAAGAACATATGATGCCCATTGTTCTCGAGGATCATATAAATCTTTAACATCCAAAATTTCTTCAGCATCCTCATAACCTTGTTCTGTCAGCAGCACAGTCTTCTGTTTCTCATCCACCTGCAATGACAGCACAACTAAAAAAGTTTAACATTTTTGCTTTTCCCTACTTTCTATCACTAGACAAAGCCTGTAAATCTTAACTCTGCAAGGGAAATAAGTCATCTTCTCAAAATCCCATATTCACTAACCTGATCATTTGCCATATCTAAACCACACACTAGTAACAACACGAAAAAACAGAAAAATAACAAGCACTGAAAGGTTATGTATAACCCTTGCTAGGACTTCAAAGTATGTCAGCCAATAAAAGACAGGACCTAAATGGAACGACAAACCAGATGTTGCACAATCCAACAACATATTCTAAAATTGCATTTCAGTTCTGAGATCCCTGTGGAGGAGGGCCTCGTATGGAAACACTACTAACAAGAATGACCTCCAAGGAAACCATAAAAGACATCACCTAATCAGGTCCCTACTATCTAATGAATGAGAATGAAGAACTATAATTATTTAGCAACACAGACAATAATTGACTATTGATACGACATCCTATCATCTCATCATGATCCTGTTCAAATTGAGCAATAAAGTTTAAAAAACCCTGGAATATATTATTTATAGTATGGGTATTGATAAATAAATGAGTTGTATAGTCTTTTCATATTCATAAAGATCTTTGGAAAAGGCATCTGTCATCACTATTCACTGGATTCAACATGGATAAACTGGTGGTTCTTTTACCAAGTCAATAGACTTGAGTGTACAAAGGATTGGCCTTTAAACTACTTTCCAGTGCCATTAGCAAAATGGAAAGAATTGAAAATTTTCTGAAGAAATGGAAAAATGCATATTTATCTAGTGGTGGTCACCTACCCTCTAGAGTCAGTTCTCTCAAGTAACATATTTTGTTGGGAATGCAACCAAAGTCCCGCATTGGCTAGGAAATGAGAAGTTCATGGGTATATAAATTAGGGATAACATCTCCAAGTATAGGCCTTGTGAAGGTTATATCCAGAGTGGATAATATCATACCATTATAAAGATATCTGTGAGTATCATTTTCCTTAACAAGTGGTATCAAAGTCATACCCTTGACTTAATCATGTGGGTAAAATCCTCTAGTACCTAAGAAAGTGGCAAGCCTCGAAACATGTAGTCATGGCGTGATCCGTGGTTGAGCTATCGAACAAGCGGTATGCTTCGATGAAGAGGAGTTGCGCTTGGTCAAAAGTGATGTGCAAAATAAGACACAAATGATCGATGAATAACTCTTTGAGGGGAAAATCAGTGGTACTTTGTTTGGGGGGAGGATTGTAGAGAATGCGACCAAAGTCCCACATTGGCTAGGAAATGGTAAGTTCATGGGTATGTTAGGGACAACATCTCTATAAGTATGAGGTCTTTTAGGTGAAACCAAAAGCAAAGCCATGAGAGTTATATCCAAAGTGGACTATCATACAATTGTGAAGATACTTGGGGGTATTGTTGCCCTTAATAAGATATTTTCAATAGCTTGTTAGGATTCAGTCTAAAGTTGCAGCCTAAAACAAAAGAAGTATTAATTTTGTCATTGAATGGGCTTATTCAATAGTAAATTTTGTCTCAAAGAGATTTCAGACTTGTTAAGAACTATTTTCAAAACAATTTTAGAACAAAAATTCAATGAAAAAATATTTTGTTAACCATTTCCCAAAAGCTTTTTACTTTATTGTTTTAGTGCGTTCTCATGGAAGTCCAACTTTTAAGAATAAAAAAAGTTCGTTTCTTGGTTAAAAAAAAAAAAAGAATTAATGAAGTTCTTTCTTCTAAAATCAGATATGTGACTAGTAATGCTGATGTACATAATAATATAAACTTATACAGGTCATCTAATCACATGTGCAATTTTAAAAATAAAAAATAAAAAATTGTTTGCCAGCAGCTCCCCAAGCAAGCCTCTTTTTGCAACAAGTTGGACTCTTCTGGTATTTATTCATCTAAATCCATCTCTTTCATTCCACTGTGTAAGTTGACAAAATTTACAAGGTTTTTGGATGCAGTGTTCTAGCTAGTCTTCAGTCCAAGCTTGACAYTAAGATTTGCCTGTTTATGGGCATTAACAATAGTTCGTTCAAAGTGTGCGACTCAGCTCTAAATACCACTATTTTGATGATCCTCCCAAATAGCCTCATTGAAAGCTACAATAGTGGTTTCCTCAATCACATTATCATTTCGTCATTGAATTGCCACTAATCCCAGAATCTCTTAAGGGTTGGTCAATAAAGCCCATCTTTGAAGATTTGTAATTTCTAAGAAGCCCAGATATGTCAACATGGGTTTGAACCATGGTAGTACCTACCTAGGATTTAATATCCTACGAATTTCTTTGACAACCAAATATAGTAAGGTCAGACAGTTCTGCAAGATTAGTTGAGGTACTCACAAGCTGGCCTGAACACTCACAGATATCAAGAAAAAAGAAGTAGAAGAAGCACGGATATGGACATAGGATGCATATGCAATACAACAGAGGATATGGTGACATGTCAATTTCTAAAAAATGTAGGACACGAACACATCAGGGATACACTATTTTATTTTTGTTTTTGAAAAATATATGTGTATATATTTTGTTTCCTATCAAAGAAATGTGTATATATGGATACATAGGGCTTGGCCATGCAATGTATAAATGTGTCCTTGTTTCCTAGGGTGGAATAAAAACAGTAGACCTAGTACAGAGAAAATATCCTTATATAGCTCTTTCCCCTTCTCTGTATGTTCTTCGCAAATGTAATGAGGAAAATAGTAATCATCTTTCTTTTACAGCTGACCCTATACAACAAATTTTGGTTCAAGGGCCTTAAGTCCTTTGATAATAGGGTTTTTCCTCAAAGGGGGTTGTCTCACCCTGGCTCAATCCGTCCTAAAATTCTAAAAGCCCCCAAAACAGTGATCGCATATATGGAGAAGCTTACGAGGGATTTTATATGGAATGGAGGAAAGTATAAGCCAGCTGGAAACTTGGTTAAATGGTCCTGGTTAGCCTTGCCACATCAACAAGGAGGCCTAGGCATCAGATCTCTCTCTCTTAGAAACAAAGCCCTCCTTATGAAATGGCTTTGGCGCTTTGCAGTGGAAAAAAACAGCTTGTGGAGAAAGATCATAGCTGCAATTTATGGAGAAGATACCCATGGCTGGTCTACTTTACCTTTTGGCAGACCTTGGATTGACATACAAGGTACCAGCACATCTTTTCCCAACCTCATCTACTTCAAAGTTTCAAAGGGAGAGAACATCAAATTTTGGGAAGATACTTGGCTTGACGACTCACCCCTCTCTTTCACCTTTCCTGCCTTTTACGGTTTATCCTCCAAAAAAGGAAAATCGATTGCAGAATGCTGGGTTCCTGAAGTAGCGACTTGGAATCTTGGGTTGAGAAGAAATCTCTCTGATAGGGATATGGACAGATGGGCTGCCCTCACAGAGAAGCTAGATGGGGTGGTTTTAGGGCAAGGAAGAGACAAGATTTGGTGGAAGGCTGATAGCAAAGGGAGGTTCTCTGTAAAATTTGCTCTCACGGCTATTACCACCCCTTCCCCTAAGTTAAGTTCGGCCATAGCTTCCATTATCTGGAACTTCAGAGTTCCACAGAAGGTAAAAGTCTTCCTTTAGACCCTTTACTACCGGGGAACCAACACAGCAGAGAAACTATAGAAGAAACTTCCTTATTGGGCTCTCTCTCCCAATATTTGTGCTTTGTGTTTACATAACTCAGAAGATGTGGATCACTTGTTCTTGCATTGTTCCTTCGCTACTCGGGCATGGAACTATATAGCTTCTCTTTTCGACTTCTCCTTTTGTCTCCTCCCAAGGAACATAGAAGACTTTATTACATAAGGTTTTGGTGGAAGCACCCTCAAATGGAAAGCTTACGTCCTTTGGAACTGCGCGGCAAGGGCCCTCCTTTGGCTTCTTTGGCGCGAAAGAAATAGTAGGATTTTTTAAGACAAAGTAGTTTTGAAAGATTCTTTTTTTGTGAATATCAAGCATACGGCTTCTTGGTGGACTTCAATACACAAGAAGGTTGTTTGTAATTACAGTTTGTTTTTTATGCTGCAAGACTAGAAAAGCTGTAATTAGATAGTTTTGAGGGGAGGGTTCTCTCTACCCTCCGCCTTTAGGTTGTCTTCCCCATTTTTGGGTTTCTCGTTTGATAATACACATATTTGTTTCTTATAAAAAAAAATTAAATAATAGGCTTTTTCTCAGTCACAGTCATCATCAATGCACTGAATTCTATAATATAAAATCAGCTCTACAGCGGTTGTAGTTGGAAAAATTTCAACAATTTTCAAAAAAAGTCTGGGGGTTCGCAGAGTTGTGAAACACAATTCAGTTTTTAGCTCCTGCATCTTATGTAATTATAATTCTTTTACTATTACTATTACTTTTTTTTTTCATATCTTTAGGAATATGAGGCAACTTACGAAAATCGACTAATACAACTGCGTAACCGTACATTTTATTGTCAAAAGCCTCATAAAATTTTAATATCCTAGTAGGTCGTCACTACAAGGTCTGAAGTCATTGCCCCAAAATCTCTTTACTTTTTCATATGCCCCAACGCCACTAGACTAACTCATGGGGGTTATAATTCTTTTATGATCAATACCAACTATAGTAGTTTCTCATTGCTTCATTAGTGGTCTGAGTTTTATTCCTTCTACCTTTTAACTCATCAATAAATTGTGTAGAACTTTTCTGCAAAGCAAACTAAAATGTAATTTGTTAATCTTACAGTGTAATGTATATCACGTTCAAAAGCAGAAGCCAGCTTTGCAGCTTTATAATATCTGTCACTAGGTTTTTCTGCAGGTCCAGAAATAATGAGAGGTGTTCTTGCTTCATCAATAAGGATAGAATCAACCTCGTCAATCACACAGTAATTGAAATCTCTTAAGACAAGCTCTTCAACACTCTGCACGCACGTGACAAATGCATTTAGATAATTTGACTGGAATGGAACAAATGAAAAGTAAGTAGATGAAAACAAGCAAATAAGTCAAGAATTACTTTCCGTGGCCAGATTGTCTCTCAAGTAATCAAAACCAAGCTCGCTATTAGTAACATAGGTAATATCACTTAGGTAATTCTCCCTTCTTTCTTCACTTGTCATATTCTCTGCACAAAATGGTGCGGGTGTGAGTTTATGGGAGGACAGTGAAACACCAAGAGAGTCAGCAATGCAGAAATATAGGTTAAATTGTGACTCCCGGACTGTGATAATGCAAATTCATTGTCCAACTAAAGAAAATGAATTAATTCAGAATAGATAAATCTTCAAACTTCACTAGGTCAAAGTTGCAAATGCCAATAAAACAAGAAAAAACAGCCCCTAGCCTCAATATCAAGAAAAGACATCAATACATCATTTCTTCGCTCTTCAGAAACTATGATTAGCCACCATGTTCAATAATCGTTCAAGTGCACATTTCACAACGATGTACAATAAAGATTTAAGAATAATACAGTATGAAAATTTTACTTGAGAAAAACATTTAATGACCCTTTTGTCTTCAAATACATAAAATGATTGTAATCAAATCTTCATGTACTTAAAATATTTGTTATCACCACAGCTGGCTGGTTGTCTAACATATAGCAAAAGATAGTAATGAAAAAAATAGAATCTGTACTTGCAGGTTTGATTAAACAAATTACCAAGAGGTCAGAACTTAAAAGCTCAAAAACATAGAACCTGTACAAAAATTAACCTTGAGCAATCAGAAGGGAGAATGTTCATCTAATTACTCAATGAAAAACGTAATGATTTTTTTTCTATTTCTTTTGGAGATTCATAAAGGAATGAGGCATACGTTGAATGAGTCCAACCTTCAGTCCAAGAAAACGAGGGACTTGACCAACCCACTCACAATCCCGCCTGGCCAGATAATCATTGACAGTAACAACATGAACCCCTTTTCCAGTCAAAGCATTCAAATAAGCTGGTAAGATAGCAACTAGGGTCTTTCCTTCTCCAGTCCTCATCTCTGCTATTTCTCCTTTATGAAGAACCACACCACCTACACACAAGAACTAAGAAACTCAAAAGCTTGTACCTTATAGATGCATAATAATGCTTCCGTATCAGGAATTACATATGCAGTTTAAATTAAAAAATGTCACAAGGAATAAATGTAAGAAACCTTAATCTATTAACTAACTTATCCAAATATATAAATATTTTAATGAGAAACCGAACTTTTCAATGTTTTCATTGAGAAAAATGAAAAAAGACATAGTGCACAAGGACATAAAAAAAACAATCCAACAGAAATGAGGCCCATTTAAAGAAAGAGGTTTCAATCCAAAAGGATAACACCACTAATAATTACAAAAAAAAAAAAAAAGAACTCCAATATGAAGTATTAAATCTAATAATCTCCCAAACATACCCCATGAATCTTTCCACCCCTAAAAATTCTATTATTTCGCTCAATCCAAATCCTCCACAAAATAGCAAAGAAGCAAATCTACCACATAAAACTGACATCTAATATTATATTTTTCTTAATGAGAGATTTGAACAAATATATATGAAAAGAGGTCTAAGAATAAGAATGATTAAATCTCCACTTAACCCAAAAACTTTAGTTGGTGGGTTACAACAAATATTTTTAATACTCTTCAGTCCTCACCACTTGTGGGCTTCAAAATTTGTACAAGGCCCAATAAGTGATTATCAATATTAATTGGATAGGAAATAACGTTAAAGAGGTTTGAACACATGACCTCCTATTCTGATACCATATTAAATCTCTATTGAACCTAAAAACTTAAGCAGATGGGTTACAACAATTTAATCATTTATCAATACTTACAAAATAATAATAATAATCACAAACAAGATGGGTTGGAGATGACCCAAGGGAGGATTGAAGTGAACCAATGAGTCAATGACCCTCTGCACCTCCTCTTTTAAGACCCACTACACCCCTAAAAATTTTCAGTCTCTAAATCTCTGTAGCCCTATGTTCCACAGAATATCCAGAAAAGAAACATGCAAACAGCCCTTCCTTTATCCTAGGAAGGTGAATATAAGAGCACCTCCTCCAACATCACATAATACAAGTCCTACTCAAAGCCAACCGCACTCCGAATCTGTCCAAGAATCATACTGCACAAATCAACATCTCTAAATCATAAGATCCTAATTCTCTTCAGCATGCTTACAAAGAACACACCACTTAGGACCTCTAGACAAAGTAAATGGTGTTAATCCTCGCAAGTGCAACCAAAAATGTGAGAATTTAACATTTTTGAAGATTTTAACCTTCCGAAGTGTGGTAAATAAAAGGGGGTTTGACGAGTAAAAAGGGACAAACAAATGAGGAAGATCTGCAAGAGAACACGCTCAACAACTCAAGGGTCCAAACACAAACAATCTCTTGGAATGAAAATTACATTATCAGATACAGAGAGGGAAAAATCAATGTAAGGCTTTCTCAAAAGAGAGGAGATAACCAATTGGTAATTGTAAAGATGATGAGATCTAGAAGGTCGAAGCAATTTCTTTCTTATAACCACCAACTTGCAGAGGGTAGCAGGACTGCTAAATAAAGCCAATTCATAACAGATGACAGGCAGAACTGTTCATGAGGGAAAAAAAAAGGCAACCGAGAAAATGTAGAGTAGATAACTTGCCTATGAGTTGAACATCGAAGGGTCGGAGCCCCAATACCCTCTTCGAAGCCTCTCTCACAACAGCAAATGCTTCCTACAGCAGAAACTTTATGCTTAGAACTTAAAAATAGAGCATTCGGAACTTAGAACGAAAAGAACTTAGAAACATAATCGTTCAAGTTCAATACAACGGTCCATAGAATGGTTGACACGAAAGATCTACCAAATTTCGAGCATGAGTTGGCAGACGTTTTATTTTCGAGAACCAAATAACAATCTGATAAAGCAATCGTTATCTGAATATGGTACTGAAATGAATCTGAAGTAGAGTTACAAACGCAAAGTAGCATGATATCAAAGAGAAACTTTAACCACATTAAGAAGCGGAAACTTATTTATAAAAAAATATTTTTTTTTAAACAAAAAGGAAGAAGGAAAAAGAAAAAGGCAGCTCCAGACCAAAAATTTAGCAAGGAATAGAGCATGAAACTAGATAATTAGAGGAGAGTTCGTTTTCGAGACTTACAGGCAAAAGAGAATCCAAAGATTCGCCCGTTTGAGCTCGCTCTTTCAGCACAGAAGTCTTGTCCCTGAGCTGGGAATCCGATAATGCAGACATTTCCGCTTCTAGTCCATTGATAACAGCAATGGTTGAAGCATACTGCTGTCTAGTGGACTCCCCAGTGTCAGTCCCTCTAAAAATTCCGCCTAGAAAACCTCCCAGCGAAGCTACAGGGCGCGTGCTCCGTTTACTACAACACACCAGTTTTGAAGTATTTGATCGCAATTGGAAGGTAGACGAGAATTTTTTATCGATAAAAGAGGAAGATAAATGGGATTTGAGAGACGAAGCCTTGAAAGATAGGAGAAACTTGTAAGATTGAGATGAAAAGCAGGGGTGGCAGTGCTTCACCATAGGTGAATCACAAAGGGGCCTTGTCATACTTGTGGATCGCACAATGATAAGATTGAGAAACGGATAGAAAATAGGATGAAGAAACGCTACAATCGCTAGCAAGGAAGAAGCTATGAAGGTGAAACAATGAGAGTGGAAGTGAAACTCGGCCTTTCGTCAGAGACGCCAAGCACATAATCCATTAAGCATCGAGCATCAACGTTCAACAGAAGCGCGAGGGGACGGATAAGGCACATGATTAAAGACAGGTGGCTTTAAGAGAGAGCAGTTGCCGTGAACAGTACTTGGGTACTTCCCTCCAGTAGGAACTTTATCAGTCGTGTTTTTTAACTCAACTCAAGTTGAAGGGATGGACAAATTTAATTCCTTTACCTGAATTCTAATACCAGAAAAATTTAGTAACCATTTTACCCTCTCACACTCTCTTCTTCTCAGTAAAGCCAGTTAAAAATACAATCGCATTATTGTTAACTTAAAAATAAGATACTTATAATACAAATTAAATATATAAACTTTTTATTTAATAAAAAGTTCTAAAAAATTAAACGAATTAAAGCTTTAAAAGTTCAACTACTAAATACATAAATATTTAGCTACCAAAATGAAAAATAGACGGTAGTCAAATTGGCAATTATATTTAAGGCAGACTCTTTTTAATTATTATAATTAAAAAATTTGTGTAACACATTTATAAATTTGCTTTGTTACTTATAGGGCAGCAAAACCATCATTCTAAGTTCTAACTAAGCCGTGTCTCGAAAGTAAAATATTGTCTTTAAAAAAGATAGCTGCTGCTACATATGCAGATCATTTTCAGCCAAAACCTAGCTGCTGCTACATACCCATTTCTGCCTAATAAACAATTATATTGTACAAAATTAAGTCGAGATTGATTATCAAGAGTTAAAAAAAACCCAAAGTATTTAAAAATAAATACAGACTGCATATGTAAAAGCTCGTATTTGAACGTACTAATCGTGAACATTAATGGCAATCCCCCTGCGCATTTCTAAGATTAAAGAACCCGCCTCGCATAAAACCAACAACATGATAGGAAAAGCATGGAATAATTGATCGTACTGCAAAGCTTATTGTAACCGTCCGTTTGGGACATACAACTGCGAAAGAACAATTTCTTCAG
>NW_019104570.1:56394-85363 GCF_001995035.1 Momordica charantia
CAAAATATGTATATTTAATTTAACTATGCGTTAGGTTAGGCGTCTATGGTAATCACAGCTTTACATTTTAAAACTCAATTTAATCACAACAAAATATGTATATTTAATTTAACTATGCGTTAGGTTAGGCGTCTATGGTAATCACAGCTTTACATTTTAAAACTCAATTTAATCACAACAAAATGTGGATTGAAGCAAGCCGCATTTCCATTTTTACGTGCTTCTTCGTGGTTGACTAACTGTGCCAAAAGCATCTCAGAAAAATTTTCCCAACACGTGTTTTTGGTCATAAGAAAGCGCACTATAAATATCTCGAATGCTTTATTTAAATGTTTCTGGAGTTTTTCAAAACTATTTGCAGCATGTAATATCATGATATGATAAATTAAAAACGGTATTTTTAATTAGTTAAAGACTTTTTTTCCACTAATGTATTGTAGAAGTTATCAAACACACAATCAGTAGGATAATGAGTAATAATATTTTGTTAAATTATATTTTCTTTAATAGAAATATGATGAATAAGAGGTTAAAAAAAGGGAATGAAGGGATGTGGGATTGCTGAGATGGGGGTAGAATGAGGGAGAGGAAGTTTGAAATGGGTTTGGGCTTGGGAATTGGGATGGTGTTGGGTGAAGTGTAAAGGAAGGAAATTGGCGTTTGGGTCAGAACTCCAATGCAACCAATGCTCCATACTTGTTGATCATTATTTAAGTTGTCAAGGGCGTTGGCAAAATGGGAGAAAGAATTGGTAGTACTGGCAGAGGCAAAACCCAAGTACATGCAGTACAATAATAAGAACCAGTACAGAGTTGGCACTTGAATGGGAAATCAAACGAGGTGAGATTGGATCGGATTGGATAGATAGTACAAGTACATCCATGTACTGCACCACAAATGTTGACTTGGCAGGTGCTGTTATTTAAGCCTGACAAGAGACTCACTCATGGGATCCTTCAAAACAAACACAGGACATGAAGGTAAGTAGTTGGTTTGGGTAAAACTTACAAGGCAGCTGGGAACAGGCAGCGCATGGATGGAGTCCCCAACAAACCCTGTTGTGCCTCTACTCATGCACTGCCTCTTCCCTGGCTGCCCTGCCAATTGCCATGCCCCCATCCTCTTTTTCTTTCTTTCTTTCTTTTTATTTGTATGCTTTCTTTAACTTCCATCAAGATCAAGGTTCCGCCTTTTTCAGTATCAGGAGTTTGTCTACTAGCTGTATGAACGAAAATCCTATACTATCCGGAATTGCATATTAAACTCACCTACATGGACTGCTGCCTCAACACTTGGTACAAGTATGAAGAAATTTAATCCCCCCACCACGCCACCTATATCTGTTGTTTGTATTTGTATAACATTATTTTACCTGAATCAGATGCAAATTGGGCACCATCCTATTTGATGCACCGTTACGAAGTAGAAGTGAAGGATGCTATTGCGTCCATTTCCTGCTGCAACAACAGAGCGTCCACGAACATATCCAGATTCTGTCCTTGCATCACCTCCTCGATTGCATGCTCTGTGATCCCTACCCGATGGTCAGTTACCCGCCCTTGCGGGAAGTTGTATGTGCGAATGCGTTCCGATCTGTCCCCACTCCCAATCTGCTTATCATCAACCATACTTACTTCACTTCACTATTTTGTATATTATTCCAACACAGCAGTAACTACATGCATACAACCAACATCATACATCCATCAATTATTTGTACCTGTTCCGATCGCAGCTTCGACCGACTGCTCTGAATTCTGCACCTTTCCTTTTCATATAGCTTTGCGCATATTACTTTAAGCGCCTTTGCCTTGTTCTGTTGGAGCCAAACAAGACCACAAACAAGTTGTTAAACAATAATACCCCATCAAAATCATACAAGCAATGGAAATGCTACATTTCATACCATATGTTGGGATCGCTCGTCTTGTATGGACACACTCAGTCCAGTTGGAATGTGAGTCACCCTAACAGCACTATTTGTGGTATTTGCATGCTGACCTCCTGAACCCCCTGATCTGAACGTATCGATTCTCAGGTCCTCGTTCTTCAACTCCACATCTACCTGCACATCCCCCCCAGCCATATCAGATTCACAACCATAATCCTTTTCCTTCTACTTAAGAAATGACTTTTTCAAAATCATTTTCCAGGTATTTCGCTGCAACAGCAAACTGGAAGAAAGTGGCTTAAAAGCGTCAAGCCAGAAGGGTTATAACCTCGTCGGCTTGAGGGAGAATGGCTACAGAAACAGCACTGGTGTGAACACGCCCAGACTTCTCTGTCACAGGAACTCGCTGCCCAAGGAAGATACTAGTTTCAATTACCATTCCTGCCTCTGATAAACAACGTTAGATAAGAAGGCTAAATGATATGCATGTAGAAAAAACCTGTACTCGGTGAATTCCACTCTCAAATTTAAGTTTTCCATAAGCCCCAGCTCCTGATATTGCAGCAACAGCCTCCTGCAGTGTAGGACCGATAAACATAAAAGACATTACTTCAAAGGTAGTTCAAATTTGCCATAAAATCACCTTATATCCTTTCAGTTCCGATTCTGTTATGTCTACCACCTCAAACTTCCAACCTTTCCTCTGTGTGTATCTCTCATACCTATTTCAACCCAAACAAAATGACCTTTAAGAACTAGAACTAGTGAATTGATGATAACCAGAAATGCCAAACATTGTATAGTCGCTCACATTTTAAATATATCCATGGCAAACAAAGAGGCTTCTTCTCCACCAGTTCCTGTAAAACTTTATATTAGCTACAGCGTAAACAGAAAAGGAGACAGAAAACATACCTCTTCACAACATGAAAACTACTCCCATAAATTTAGTAATGTCCACAGTCCTTGTTCATTAATATGCATCGTTGCCTACCTGCTCTCACCTCCAAGATGCAATCCCTCTCATCAGCATCATCCTTGGGGAGTAATGACTTGAGCAACAAGTTCTGTACTCGTTTCTCTTCTTCAACTGCCTGATCCAATTCCTCAGTTGCCATATCAAGCATGTCTTTATCCTCTGGGCACTCCGTCATCAACGTTCTCAAACCATTAATTTCCTGCAAGCGAGAAACACAGTCATAAAGAACTTCTGATTTCCTTCTGTAAATATTACGACACCACACACATTTCATTAATTGGGGAAGCGGATGCCTCCAAGCCAGTCCCGACTTCCCACTTACAAGAAATTCAGATAGGCGTCCACAATCTCAATGTGAGACACAAAACACACATACAAGTTTCACTTAAAACATTTTGGAATTTGGACAACAACCAAGCCGGTAGATGAGTGTGAAAGAACTACATGGAAAGAGATCATCCTGCACTAAAGGCAACAACAATAGTCTTCATCTTTTCAGAAGTTTGTGTTGTAAAGAAAGACAACACTCATTGTATTCCAGAATAAACTTATTTTACCTTCTGTCTGGACCTCAACTCATTTATGAGATCCATCGTATCTCTGAGTTTTCTAAGCTCCTTGTTGGCCTTTGCGTACTCAACTGGTGGGGCTTCTGGCTATCTTCAATTAATACCATGAGCAAAGCAAATTAAATCACCATTTGAGGTCTGAATTAAAAGAGAAAGAGGTACAGAAAAAATACCAGGAGAAATGGAGGAGGCGAAGATAAAATCTAGGATTTATGAAGTTCCATTTTGATTCATTAATCAAGTTTTACCACAATTAATTTTTTGTACTACTTATAATACGTCAACTTAAAACTGAATTGTGCCAGATCAACTGATTAAGGCATAGAGAGTTACGAAATCCCACCCCATGTGCACATGTTGAATTCCAAAAAAGAAAAAAAGAAAAAGAATGAATCTCGAAGCTATATGAAGAGCATACACAAAATAAAGAAAGTGAGAATATGTGGTACCCGGTTGATTATATTTAGAAGAAAAGTGCTCCTGAGCTCAATGGCCTTCAACCTATGTTCCATTATGTTGATAAGCTCCATTGATAGCTGCTGCGGTTGTATTTCACCTGCTTTAGAGAAGGTTTGAAGAAAGTGTTCGCATCTTGAGATTTATAGGAGGGTGAGCATCCAACAATACAAACAAAGATTTCGATCAAATGGTAATCACTAATAATTATATCGTACTCAGTTGGTTATATATTTCAGAAGCAGAACCCAAAGGAAAAATAATAATAATAATAATCCACAACATCCGAATATAAAAAGGGCGAAGAGGTCTAATTCAATAAAGGCGTTAGTAAGCTGTGATTAACTTGATCGCAAGGAAGAGAACGTAGAAATGAATAAAAGGGAAAGAAAATAAGAACCTTTAGAATAAAAACGAAAAGTTGGGGTTGAAAGGGGTTGGAACGGTGGTGGAAGAAAGGGGTTGGGAGTGTTTTGTACAGGATTGGTGCGCCAATGTGGAGCAAGTGTACGGATTTGTTCAACAAGCCGCAGAGTCCCTCGATTAATTCTCATAGCGCTCCGGCTCCTGTTTCAGTGACGCCAAGTAACAGTGGGACAGAAAGAAGTGCGGGAGATCGAAGATGACGGCCTCCGGCTGTGTGTGTATGTGGGAGTGAGAGAAATGGAAGTGGGCTCCAAGCTGGAAGCCCGTCACCATTATCTTTTGGGCCTAACCTTAAGCTTTGTCATTAGGTTCTGGTCCGGTTAGTTTCTAGTTTCTTTTGGTTTGGGTAGGACCCACCCTGCCTTTTCCTTTCCTTTATTCATGTCATTGTTTGTTTGTAAGGCGGGAGGTAAACGTGGAACAAACGAGCCCACGGAAATTTTCAGAAATGCAGGACGTTGAAGCCAGACTCTTGCTTGGATTCTCTCCCGGTTCTCGCCCGACTCCTTCCCAGGTGCTGTATTCACACATCTCAAATCCCTCTGTGTGCTTTAATTCTGCATTGAAAGTGAATGGCGACGCGATGCTACCAATTCCTTTACCCTTTTGTCAATTCAATTCTAAGATGATGGTGTGTGTTTGTTTAACACTGCATTGCAGGTTAAAGAAGATCGACCTGTATGTTTTTTGTGAACAATGTTAGCATACACAAAAACACAGCCATAAAAAAAAATTAATTTGCACCATTCATTTACCTATCCATACAGTGTTCTCATTACACAAGTTCTTTATCATTTCAATCGGTTCCAAATGCAGAACACAGACTTTGCCTCTGGCACAAGCCAGAATCATTCTATTCTAGAACCATTTAAGTACCCAATGGATGATCTAATTGTTATTGTGGTCATAAATCCGTGCTTCAAGATGTAATAGGAGGCGTGACTTCTGCCACCTTGAAGATGATTTAATGAGATCAAACATCTGCTTTCTCTTTTGCAACATCCAACGTTTATTTCACTTCCTAATTTCTTTCAGGATGATGTGATCCCCTTGTCAAGACTCCCAAAACCACGCAAAACAATTATACTATTACTATCCAATGCTATCTACTAGCATTACCGTCATTTTATACAACTTGTTCTATAGATAGTTTGCATCAGCAAACACTTCTCACCAAGAATGCTGGTTATACAAGATGCTCAAGGCATGTAGAGGTCCCATCCAAGTGCAGAGTAAGAAAATCTAGTCAGAACTTCAAACCAATAAATGATCCAATGATTTAAAGACATCCAACACCCAAATTATCGAAAAAACAAACTAAAATTAGAGTAATAGTCAGTCAATTTTTGGGACTAAAAGTAAAACTAAACCAACCTTGAAAATGACCAAACTGTTTTTTATCGTTAGAATGGACCAAAAACCTAACCCATCATAGTCAGTTCAGCAGCTTTAGTTTCCTCGATTAAGTTTGCACAGTTACAAGAGAGATAAAGAACGCTCACTGCAATCCCTATGGTTAATTACTTGTAAAAAACTCAATTCCTTTGAAGCTTGTCAGATTAGTTCTACAATATCTTGCCGTCGAAGTCTTTCGCTGGAATATGGATTTGGATTTCTGCCGGAAACATTGTAGGAGTCACGATCATGTTCCGGTGGCCGGTAGAAGATACGTGGAATACCAGAAATATCGACATCGGCCCTTAACGCCGGCTTTAGTGTCATTGAAAGCTTTGAGCTTAGTGGGTCCATCGACTCCAAAGGATGCGACCGTCATTATCAATATGCTTCACTTCCCTTCGATTGTATAACCGTTGAATTTCACCCTGCAGGGATTCTAATTACTTGAGCTTCATGCTTCTGTGAGAGAATCCTTGAATTCAAACAGAATACTCAAATTGATAATGTATGGAATCGGTAAATTGGATCCAATTTTAAAAATTTTAGGGTTTAGATTTTACAAATTGATAATTTAGAGGGTGGAATTTTATCACTTATAAAACTGGGAGGGTTTAATGTATACTATTGAAATTTTAAGGGTCTAATTTTTTTACTTATAAAAGTTCAAGGGTTCAATTTTTACTTAGGTCTACAATACTTTATGGGTGGTTTTTGCAATTTGTCCTTTTTTTTAATCATCTTTTTGAGATATTTTCTTGTATTGCTAGTGAAAATTGGTGTAATGGTTTGATATCAACCCATGAAAACGGTGTTAACTAGACTTGCAGAAGGGTTGGTAATTGATTCATCCATAAAAAGCAAATTGCTTTTCAACTGCAAGAGAGACATCGCAATAAAATATCCAAGAAGAAGTAGAGCGAGCTATGAGATTTTAAGCAACTATATTCAACCCCTCTAGTGTTGTCGCACCATTCATCAACACTATCCTATGAAGTATTTTAAAATTATGTTCAAGATTCAGCAAGCATCTACAAATTTCAATGAGCTATTGGGCTGTGGAAAGATGGAATGGAAACCATTATAATTAAACTTTGTTTTGCTCTCACGATAAAAGGAATTAAAATCAATATCTAGACTGAGACTGCAGGACATCCAACTTTTGTTTTGCCATACTTTGACTTGGTGCCCATTCTCAGTAGCCCCCAAACGAGGTCTTCCCTTCATAGCACTAACAAGAGCATCGTTTGTGTAAAAATGGAGAATTATGTCAACGTCCGAACCAAAGAGCACACCAGCCTTCCTAATCAATCACACAATGTTGTCCCTAGAAAGATTTATTTTCGACTGAAATAAGTAATGGTAAAATCATCACTCCCCTCCTAACATCATCTCATTCCCATCCCCCTAGATAACCAAGAGACGAAGTTTTGATCCGTTATGCCCGGGGCACCCGCACCCACCTCTAGGCCCGGATCCGGGAGATGAACTCAACCATTCTTAGAACTCAATGGCACAGTTCTATAACCTATGGAACCATTACCATTTAAGGTAATTCTTATTCAAGTAGGTTCGTAGGTTGAACTCAACCATTCACTATTTAATTCTGGTTCTAACTTCTATATCCAACTCATACAGCCAAAGGTAGCAATTTGAAACTCGCATCTTTCGTTTCTTTTATAACAGATGAAAACAGGCAGAATAGCAAAAGACTAGCAACTACCAAACCAGTATGATGAAAGGGTGGAGCAACAACAAAGCCAGATGAACGATTTGATTCTCTGTCCATTATATTACTCTCCTTGAATAGAAAACTAGTTGCCTGGCTTTCGTTAAAATACTTAACCAAACATCTCAAATCTTCCAAAACTGAGTGACTTTGCATAAATAAAGTCATGCCATGACATAACCTACAAAACAGATCAGTATCAAATATGTGCGTGCATGTATGTTACCGGTAAACAACCTCACAGATATCTCAGCAATCCCATCCCAATATTCACTTCCAATTGAATTGAATTGGCTTCTACAGAGGGAGAGCAGCTTCAACTTTTCCCCACGACTCCAAAGCAGAGCCTTTGAGTTTCTTTTTCATCTTCTCAACAACCTCTTTTGCCTCCTCCACCCTCGACATATTCACCAAACCACGAAATAGACCGTCTATTGCCTCAAATGGAGGAACCCACCTCCTCTTTATGATCTCTCTACAGGTCTCCAACGCCGAATCGAACTCTCCCTCCTTAACCATGCTCCGAACCAAAGTATAATAAGTACGCGAACTAGGGGAAACGTAGCCATCCGCCAGCATACCCTGAAGAACTTTGGTAGCTGATTCAATATCCCCTACATTGCAGAAGCCATGAATGATCATATCATAAACAGCAGAATTGGGCTTCACGCCTTTCAAAACCATCTCGTCCAACATTTTCTTAGCCCGAGCGCACTCCTTGTTTTTGCACAGCCTTGAAATCCTGTAATTGTAAGTGGCCAAATTAAACTCCAAACCCTTCTTTGAAATTTCCTTCACAATCCCATCAAAGCCGACCGAATCGCCGTTCTTCAAGTAAGCCCCTAGTAAAATATTGTACGAGTCAATATTTGGAACGATCTTAACATCCTTATACAACTCCTCGATCCAATTGCGAGCCGATTGAAGATCGTTTTGTTGAACAAAAGCTTTTAATACCAGATTGTGGGAAACCACCGTCGGAGTAACACCAAGCTTCTCCGGAATACATCTAAACATCTCATGGACCTTCTCAGGCAACGAATTGTTGAGATATACAGAGAGAACAGCACAAAGTGATTTCTCGGACAGGTCGCAAGATTTGTTCTGGATTACATGGTCGAGAGTGCGCATCGCCTGATCCGTCATGCCGGCACTGGAGTAGAGCATCATGAGGCGGATCCAGAAGCCTTCAGGTTTGAGGGAGGGCGATTTCTGGTGGGTTTGAAGGATGGCATCAATAAGGTCGAAACGCTGGGAACGGGCGAGTTTGCGGATAGATAGGTGGTAGATAGGCCGGTGGCGGCGAAAGCTGGGAAGCTGGGAAGATTGGATGAAGGTTTGAGCAAGCTTGTCAGGATCTGATTCGGACAAAATAGCGGATTTGGCAGCACGAAATGAAGGGAATGGCAAATCGGGATTAGGTTGAATGGGTGCAGTAGTTGAATAAGTGAAAGAAGAAAGGAGTTTGGAAGGCAGGGGCAAACATCTTGGAGTTCTGGAGAGAGCCGCGGCCATGGCGACGCGAAATAAGGGCTTTAGAGAATACGGAGTCTGCAGTGAAACCGACGACTGGGCTTGGTAGGGTTTAGGCGCTTTTTGTATGTATTGCCCTCTGCGTATCGCATTTGCCGATCAATCGGGCACAGACTCGGTGAGTGAGGACCGGAGAGCATGGAAATAATAATAATAAAATCAGACAAAATAATATTCATTAACTTTTAAAAATTAAAAGTAGGTTTTAGTAATATCCATCCACTTTAAAAAATCAAAAGTTTCCTTTTTTTTTTTTTCAAAATTACTTTTCTACAACTTTTCTATTAAAATGGAAACCGAAAATAAACATAGATTTAACTTATAAAATAGCAACTTAGCATATATGATAAAAGTTTCAATCATATCATTATCATCTCTAAAATTTCATTTTAACCTTTAACATTTAAAATTGTTTCAAAATTATCTTGTTAACCTTCTGGTTACACATAAAGACTCAAAAGTAAATGTTACACATCGACGTTATCTCACATATTCAAAATTAATGATTGTAATCACATTCAAAATTGATTGGATAATAAGAGAAGCAACTTTATGAGATATAGCTCTAGTTAAAATGATGAGAGAAGTGGCATATTGTGAGACAAGTAACCTCACCCAACACTTGAGTCAAATGAGAAGTAGGATAATTGAGAAAACTTCACAGTTCATGAGAGTAATATGTTTATGAGAACAAATTTGTGGAAGAGTGGAGTCAATTAAAAGCATAGGTCTAAGCCCGATGAACAACAAAAAAATAGACCACCTATCAAAGGAATACAATTTCAATTCTCAAATATGAGAAATATATCAATAAACAAGGGTCTTCTACGTAATATCAATCTTGACTTCTTTATTTGTCTCTTCATCTCCTTCATTCACGTCTTAACATTAATTTTCATCAATTGATTGTGAGATATAGACTGTAAGTTTTGTATGACCTATGTAGTTTAATTTTGACCCTAACAGAAAAATTCCAACAATTTTTTTTATCGTGAGATAATAAAACAATATTTTTACGATCCTAATCCTTAAACTGTTTCTCCTACCTCCAAACAATATCATAACATTGTTTCGAATGTGACTAAGACACTTTGATTATTCTTTTTCTATAACTCACCACAACGTCATATTTTCATACTCGTTTTAACTGAGGAAGATAGTGAAATGGTTGTTTTGAAACAATTTTAAGGTTGATGATTAAAAAGAAACATTTTAAATGTAATAATAGAATTGAAACATATCATAAAATTTAGGGGCATAAACCTATAATCTTTACCACGTGCACCACTATTTTACCAGTCACGCTACGTTACTTTTCCATTTTTATTTTAATGAAAAAGTTGACAAAATAATTTAACAACCTAGAATTTTAATTGTAAAAATAAAACTCTCCAGAGTTTAAAGATATTATATCGAAACCTACCATCCGGGAAACATTTTGTATATTTTAACAACGAAATTTCAATTAATGAAAATTCATATTGCTATATTTAGATAGGATTACGATTTTACAAATATATGACTTAAAAAAAAGTGCATGACTATTTAAACATTTTTTTTAATTCTCATTTTATCTTCGTATGTCAATTTTTTTTAATTCTCATTTTATCTTCGTATATCAATCATTCACGTATGTCTATGTACATAATTGATACATGTCTATCATGGATAGACTCTATAATTTCTAAGCTATATTATAAATGGATTTGGTCGATTTTTTTATTTTTTCATTATTGTTATTATTATTTTTACTATATTTATAAAATTCGAAATGTTGTTGCCATATACGTAATTAGTTGGGCTTCTTTGGTTGTATACGCTACTGCCCCAAGTAGTAATAATATAGAGTATAATAGCTTTTGTATGCTAAAATTACAAGAAATGAAATAAGCAACCATGAATATTAAAAAAAAAATCCATCCCTAAAACGAGTGGAGAATATTTGGGAGAGAGAAATTGTAACTGTATATTTCAATCCACTAACAATTATATTGTTTGAGAAAAGTTTATATAGGCACTTTGGCTTTAACAGACTCTAGACCTATTTAACAAACTCTGGGCTTTCCGACTACACTTAGTTACATTTTGTAACAATATTTCTAGGGTTTTAATGATTCACCTTCACACCTCCCTCAAGTAGCGGTGATAGAGCTTCGTGAGAGCAGATCAGCTATCTGAGCAATCGAAGGTAGGTGTTGTACTTTGATCTTTTTAGCTATAACAAGGTCTCTAAGGAAATAGATATATATTTCAACATGTTTTGTTCTTGAGTGTAGGATTGGATTTGAGCTGAGATCTATTGAGCTTAGGTTGTCACACCATAGGATTGGCGTCTAGGGAACCGCAATTTGTAGCTCGTGGAACAATGTCTTCAGCCATATCAGTTCAGAGGCGGCTAAGGCTAATGCACAATACTCGACTTCTGTGCTTGACCTCGAAATTATTGTTTGTTTCTTTGACCACCAGGAAATAGGATTGCCACCAAGATATACACAGAATCCAGATGTGGATTTTCTATCATCTGGGTCTGATGCCCAGTCGACGTCAAAATAGGCTGTAAGAGTCATGTGTGAGGGTTTTTGGAGAAGGAGTCCATTATCAAATGTCTCTTTTAGATATCTAAGTATACGTTTAACAAGTTGACAGTGTGTAGTGGTAGGTGCATCCATAAATTGGCATGCTTTATTAACTGAGTAGGATAGTTCCGGTCTAGTGAGTGTGACATACTGAAAAGCCCCTACAATGCTTCTGTATTGAAAAGAATCAGAAAGTGGGTCCCCCTATAAGATAGATCCAATTACCATAGGTGTAGAAATAGCATTAGCTTCCATCATATTAGCTCTTTGTTGCAGATCTATTATATATTTCGATTGTGAGAGAAAAATACTTTCATTGGTAGGATAGGAGACTTCGATGCCTAAAAAGTAGCTGAGCTTTCCCAAATCCTTTAATGAGAATTTTCTATGAAGTGTAGAAATCAAGTTTTGTATGTCAGCCTCATAACTCCCGTCATCCACATAAATCAAGATGTAGCAGCTATGGTTACCATATAGTCTGTAGAAGAGAGATGGATCAGCTTTAGAACCAATAAATCCAAGGGAAATGATAAAAGAACTTAGGCGTTTGAACCAGGCTCTAGGTGCCTGTTTAAGGCGATAAAGAGCTTTTCGTAATTTGCATACGAGATATTTTTAGTGAGGAAATATGAAATCAGTAGGCTGATCCATAAGTACTGTCTCATTTAGAAGTCTGTGCAAAAACGCATTGTTGATATCTATTTGTCTGAGAGACCAACCCTTAGCTAGAGCTAATGTGAATAAAACTTGAATAGTAATAGGTTTAACAACTGGGCTAAACGTCTTTGAGTAGTCAATATCTATTGTTTGATGGAATCCTTTTGCCACTAGACGTGCTATATAACGGGAAATAGATCCATCTGTGTTGCGTTTTATTTTGAACACCCAATTACAACCTACTATATTTTGATTTGGCAGAGGATTAACTAGTTCCCATGTCTCATTCTTCGTTAGAGCTAAATATTCTTCTTCCATGGCCTTTTTCCAATGGCTATGCTTTAAGGCTTCCTTAACTTCTGTGGGCTCAATTTCTTTGTAATAAGCTAGGTAAGCTTTATGCTTAAAAATGTCATTCTTTCCCCTCGTAACCATGCTGTGAGTATTTTGTATAAGTGTTGGATGGACAATAGAATTAGTTGCTATGGGAACAGTCTCTATAGGTGGTGGTGTATTGGAGGGTAGATTAGGAGAAGATATGAGTGGGGTAGTTTCTGTGGGTGGTCTAGATGGGATAGGGTCCATAGGAATGTTTAGGTCAGTTAAGTAATGCTAGGTGGTAAAGAAGGAGAAGTTGGATCTTTGGGAGAATGAGAAGGAGAATTATTTATTGAGGTATGAGAGATTGGATGAGATATAGGGGATAACGAGAAAGAGGCAGTAGGTATGGATGATGATGACATATGATTAGGTATTTGAGGTAAAGTAGATAGAGTGGTTGTGACAGTAGGGAAGTGAGAGAGTTTGAGGATAGGAGAAATATTATGAGTTCAAAAAGGGAAAAAGGTCTCATTGAATGTGACATTTCGAGAAATATATAAATGTCCAGTAGAGGATAGACATTTATATCCCTTGTGAATGTTACTATAGCCAAGAAAAATGCAGGGAGTAGAGCGGGGTTGAAATTTATGAGAGTTATATGGGCGGAGACAGGGGAAACAGAGACATCCAAAGGTTTTGAGGAGTGAATAGTTGGGTTTTTGGTGAAAAAGTCTCTCCATAGGGCTTACCCAATCAAGATTAGGTGTAGGGAGCCTATTTATAAGGTAAATAGCAGATGAGAATGCATCATCCCAGAATTCTAGGGGCATGGAAGAGTGAGATAGTAATGTTCGGCCAACTTCAACTACATGGCTATGCTTTCTTTCTACAATGTCATTCTGTTGAGATGTATAGGGCAAGAGAAGCGATGTTCTATTCCATTTGATTTGAGATAGGGAGTAAAGGCTTTGAATTCGCCACCACCATCAGATTGGAAGTTGAGAATGGAAGAGTTTAGTCATTTTTCAATGAATGATTTAAATTGAATGAAGGCAGATAAGGCTTGAGACTTGGTTTCTAAGAAATAGATCCAAATGTATTTGGAATAGACATCAATGAATGTAATATAGTATTTGAAATTATTTCGAGAGGTTTTAGAAGCTGGCCCCCCATAAGTCAGATACAATGAATTGAAGAGGAGTAGTGTATATGGTTTGAGATGGAGTAAAAGGTAGAGAATGGCTTTTGCCCAATGCACAAGCAGTACAAAATGAGTACTTTTTATTGAAATGGGAATTAGGATTACATTCATTTAGAACTTTATTTACAACAAGATTAGAGGGATGCCCTAATCTACTATTCCATATATCCATTGGAGAATTACATTTTGGGAGAGTAGATAGTGATGGATGTTCTGAAGTGGTATGAAGAACATGGTTGGTGATGAATTTGTTTGTAGAATCCTTGGGAGATGCCTTTAGCTTGAATGAGTAGAGCCCATTATGGAGAGAACCTTGAAGAATTACCAGTGTAGCGTTCCTTAACAAAACAAAAATTAGGATGAAATTTGAAATAAACTTGATTCTCCCTAGCAAATTGGCTAACACTAAGTAGGTTTTTAGTAACTGAGGGAACATATAATAGATTTTGTAGTTGAAAATTTTGGTTGGTAGAGGTGAGAAGAGAGGAATAACTGGAGTGGGTAATAGACAAACTTGTCCCATTGGCAGTATGAATTTGCTGTCCATCCAGTACTTCATTTTTCACAGTAAGGTTATTCAAGTCATTTGTAATGTGATTGGTGGCACATGAATCGGGATACCAATTTGTATCTTTGTTGAATTCGGAAGCCATCAACATTGTCGACATATTATTCTATTGTGGGAATGATGCTGCTGATTGATGTGGATGAGTTCTGCCATTGTAGTTCATTCCAGGATTAGAGTTAGTGGGTACTCGAAAGTAACATTTATCTGCTGTGTGACAAAATTTGTGACATATTTGGCACTGTATTCTAGTTCTTGAATACCATTGTCTACCTCCCCCTCTTTGATTTCTTCCTCTACCACGATTGTTGTTATAATTGCCTCTATTGTTGTATTGCTGTGTATGATGGTTTCTTGGATTTTCATTATTATGTGGCCCTGTTTACTGCTGTTGAGCAAGATTTACAGACGGTAGAGATGAATCTTTCATGTTTGATGCTGCCAATTCTTTTTCCATTCGACTTTCATGAGATAGTAATAAAGAAGTAACTTCTTGAATTGATACCGATCATGTCTTTACAGTAATTACCGCCACAGTGGACTCATATTCGACACCTAATCCTGATTGAATGTGTAACACGTGATCTTCTGTAGAGATAGTTTTCCCTGTGAATCAATTAGATTCTTGATTTGGTGCATGTAATCTTTAAGTGTGAGACTTCCTTTTCGGAGATTTTGTAGCTTGGTTCTAAGTTTCATAACTTTGACAAGATTTCTGCTGGTGAACATTTGTTCAAGATTACTTCATACTTCTTTTGATGTCTTGCAATGAAGGAGATCAGCAAGAATCTTCTCACCCATTGATCCCAGTAGCCACGACATTATAAGTCTATCTTATTTCTTCCATTTTGTAGATGTTGGATTCAATCTTTGTGTTGATTCTGAGTTTTCTGTGATTGTCAGATATTTTTGTGGGGCTTCAAATTCTTCATCAATTAAGTCTTCCAATCCATGACCTTCTAATGCAGCAAGAACCTGAAAAAGGTTGTTATCTTGTTACCTAGATTTATGGTTTGTGTAGCAGCATTCACAGTGACTTCCGAATTGACTTATGTGGAATCAATCATTCTTGAATTGTTGTTTAGACTTCAGTGCTCTGATACCATAAAGCGAGTGGAGAATATTTGGGAGAGAGAAATTGTAATTGTATATTTCAATCCACTGACAATTACATTGTTTGAGAAAAGTTTATATAGGCACTTTGGGCCTATTTAACAAACTTTGGGCTTTCCAACTACACTCAGTTACATTTTGTAACAATATCTCTAGGGTTTTAATGATTCACCTTCACAATCTGGATTTGGTATAAATATATTTTTTAGTCTTTAATACTTTCATCATTTATATATTGAATTGTTTTGATCAAAATCTTATCATCATAAACATTCCAAAATTAACCATTAATTAAATTGATAATGTGATATCAAAATACATAATTAAAAAATATTGTATGTTTTAAAATAGACAAACTTCTCACTTATAAAGTAAGAACTTACTTAAACATTTGACTTGACATATATTAACAATAATTCGTTGCCAAAGCGAGCATAGCTCAACGATAATTGACACAGTTTTGATACAACTCGTAAAAATGATCATTTTTAAGTCATATATGAGAACTCTTTTTAAATTTAGTGATTATGAGATTTTAATTGGAAAACAAAAAATTAATATATAAACAATAGAATGTAAACTTCTAAAATATTGAAAACCAAGTAAAGTAACCCAAACACTAATGATCCAATCCAATATATATTTAGACATATTAAAATGAAAAATTAAATTTAAATCGAATGGTCTAAAGTAATAAGTAAACTACAAAGTGAGACATTCATTCTATTTAATTAGTGATTGTATTTAGTAGAAAATTTAGTTGGAATGAGGATTCGATGGTAATGAATTTAGAGGTAACGCTTAGTAGCTATACTTCAAACGTTATTGTATATGTGCAGTTTCAGCAACAAATTTATTAAACTTAGAACAAATAATGCATCCAAGTAGGAACATGACAAGCTAAAGCAAACATAGCTCATGGTACTTTGACACCTATCTCCAAGCAAGAGGTTGTAAATTCGATATTACATCCCATGTATTGTATATTGACAAAAACAAAAAACAAAAAAAAAGAGTAGAAACATGACAAAATATAGACGTTTTCATTGATCATATGTAACAAGTTCGACAGACTTAGAACAAACGTGAAGTTCGGTTAAAAAATTATTATGAGAAATATAAAATATAGAGTTGAACCTATTTCAACAAATAAACCTCCAAAGTAAAGGTGTATTTTTGTCGGTATAATTGATTAATTTAGAAATGCAAAAATATTAATAAAATACCAACTTTAACCTAGCTCAATTGATTACGACATATTTTTGTCGAAAACAAAAATTGATTTTCAATTGATTACGACATATTTCTGTCGAAAACAAAAATTGATTAGGACATAAAGTAACTTTATGCAAGGTTAGAAGTTCAAATTCTTATTCTCAGGTGATGGAAAAATAAATGATCATAATATGAATATCTAGAAATATATTTATTAATTTTGTTTTTTCAAGTAATAAAAAAATAGAATAATATAATTGACATACTTATCTTAAATAGGTGGTCGTGAATTCAAATTTCCACTCCCATATTTTGTAGTGACAAAAATCAATGAAATACAATGCAGTTGTATTGATTCATTAACGAAAGTAAGTTGAGTTTGACATAATTTTTTAAATAGTGAAAGTAGTTTAAACTTTAAAGGGCTTTTATAATTTGTTTTCTCGTGCAACTTAATTGCATGATTTTTAAAAGCATTTGAGCATGTTTAAAAGAAAGTATTGAACAAGTGCGGCGTGTTTGATATGAAGTGTCGGCGATGATCCTGAGCATTTTGGTTAGTTAAAAAGTTTTTTTTTTTTTTTTAAAAGAAAAAGTAGGTATTGCTTGAAGACTATAGCAAAATAGACCAAACAATATGGAATGTAGCAAAACAATTGTAAAAATAGCCCAAAAAATCGTGTAAATTCCAAACTTAAATATAAAAAAGCTTAAATTTTCAATTGAATTGTCACTAAAAAGAAGTCTCACATTAGTTAAGAAAGAGAGTTATCATAAATATAAGGACGAAGACAATTATCTTTATTGATATAAAACTTTTTGGGTGAAACCAAAAAGTAAAGTATTATGTCCAAAGCGGATTCACTAAGTTATTACGTGTATCATTTATTTACTAACCATTTTTTATTACATCATATGTGGGGATGAAGATTAAACCTCCGACCTCTAGAAAACGAGCAAGATGCATTAACCGTAAGCTAAACTCATATTAATATTTACTAACTAATTAAATGTGAATTAATTCACTAATGTCACCTCTAATAACCAATGCCATACATAAACTTATTTGTGTATCACCATTTCAATATGAAAATAAATAACAAGCTAATGAGTTAGTGAATCAATGAAAAATTGTTTTAGTAGAGAATTGGTAATGTTTCAGTTTTGATCGCTTGGAAGATTTGTAGTAGCATGAATCAAATCATAACTTCGAAATAGGGGCGAACACTCCGAAGATGAAGTTGTTTTATTTACAGAATTGTAACTATGGTTCAACCATGTAGCACGTTACCACGAATTTCAGCATATAACATGCAATTATGGTTAGTAGAACAGTTGAGCAATTATAATCCAGAGGAAGCTTGACTGTATAGATCGGACTTTAGAAAATATATATAATACATACCTAGTTTGAATATGAAAGCCGAAGTAAATACTCTAGTTGGATGTTATTTTTTGACACATGGCACGTGGATATGTCCTCTAACGGGTAATGATGGTAAAATGTAAATATTAGAAATGTTAAAAATGAACGAATAAAAAATGTGAAATTTAGGTAATTAAAATTTGAGGTGAATGGGAGTGAGTGAAAACTGGGAAGAAAATAAATGATAATATTGACAAAAAAAAAGTACAAGTGGGAATTGGGAAAAAGGTCGTTTTGTGGTGTGTAGATTGTAGAGAGTAGATGTATAGATATAATGATAATGACAGAGAAAATAAGCCAACCAAACCCGGCCGACTGTAAGAAAGAATACGCACGTTGAGTTCATTCCATTTTGAGTTTTGACCACGTTTCTAGATCTAAACTGTTTAAATTCAATACCAATATTATTAATTATCGGCATGGCCGGCAAAAAAAATTAATAATAAAAAGGAAAACGATATTGATAATTGACGGGTTTCCTTTTTATTTTTTCTTATTGATCTCCCCAATCCCCAATCCCCATGTCATGTTTTTGTTTTGAGTTTGAGTGTTATAAATTCAATTCAATTAATTCAACTCCTTTCAGTTTGAATCCAGATCCACTGTCAATCCACCCACCTATTTAGCAATGCCACCCAAACCATGCGCGCCTTGCCTATGAATTTTAGCTTACATCTTACCTAATTTTTCAAAATAAGTTTTTTCGACATTTTGTTAGTGTTAGCAAGCACATAAAATTACGTCGGAAAATAGTTATATTTAGTTTTTTTTCAGAAGTCAAAACTCAGACAAACAAAAACACATGCGAAACAATCCGGCCACTAGTGAAAAATGAATTTACAATCGCAATCTGTAGATTCATTTTCTGTAGCTTCCGTCACGCCATGCTACACCACACCACATCGTCGTGAAATTATTTTATAGTAATGTTTTGTGAACCGCCGTGTTTGAATTTTGTTAATGAGGAAAGAGGAAACGTAAGAGTAGTTTGATTTTTTTGAAAAGAAAAATATTGAAGAAAACGACGCGTGATGGGTAAAAAAGGAAGAGAAGCGGCTCCGTCCAGTCCACGTGGTGCTTGCAAAAATTTAGAAGCCTCACTATTTTATCACTCCTCTCCATTTTCTGAGGCTTCCAATGTTTTGCCCGAAATCAGAAACCAAAGCCCAAGCCCTCTCTCTCTCTCTGTGGCTGCTCTTCTCTTTCTTCTTTTACTTTGCTCGCCCACGCACTCTCCCCCGTTCCCATTTTCCCCCAATTCTCGCTCCTCCCCGCTTCCTGGGATATCAAAAATCCACTTCTACTTACCATCTCTCGCATTTGGATTATCAATTGCTCCGGAAATTCTTGTTTCTGCCTCTTTTTCATGGTCGCCCCATCGCACTAACCTCTGCTCCACCTTTCATTCTATCGTCGTCTTCATTTTGGCGACGGCGATTACCTCAATTGCTTTACTACCTCTGCCCGTCTTTTGCGTACAGAGGTCAGTACCGCCTCCCAATCCATGTTTTTTCCTTATGATTTCATCTGGGCTTCTCTCCTTTTTTCTGCATCTAAATGATTATGCACTTTACATCCGCTAGCTTTGGCTTCTCGAACTCCTTTTCTCAACATTGCCCATGTAATAACTTCACTGTCTTCACCCCCTCTCACACAACTCCCAACCCCCTTTCCACTCCTTTATCTAGAAAAAGAAGAAAACAGTTTTCCGCCGCTTTCGTTCACCGATATTTCAGAAGAAAATGGTTCTTGGCTTGTTCTATTTCTCCCGATGGCGCAAGTCGCAACTTGAATCTAGATTTTGCAAGTTCCACGAGGAGGGGTGCCAAAAGTTTTGTAGTGAAGCATATTGCCGATGAATTGGAAAGGGAAGAATTCTCCCAGGACTCATCTGTGCAAGTGGGATCAAATTTCACTGGTTTCCAGGAGGATCCTATTGTTGATAAGTTACGGACCCAGCTAGGAGTCATACACCCCATCCCTTCGCCACCTATTAATCGAAACATTGTTGGACTTTTTGTCTTCTTTTTCTTTGTTGGAGTTGTCTTCGACAAGTTATGGACATTTAGAAGGAGAAATAAATCGAGAAATGAGGACGGGCGTCGCGGCACATGGCCGCAGGTGCCGACTAGTTTCTCGTCGTTTTTGGAGAAGGATTTACAAAGGAAAGAGTCGGTGGAGTGGGTGAATATGGTTTTGGGTAAGTTATGGAAAGTCTATCGACCTGGTCTCGAGAATTGGCTTGTCGGGTTGTTGCAACCCGTTATTGATAATTTGAAAAAACCTGATTATGTGGAGAGGGTGGAAATTAAGCAGTTCTCCTTGGGGGAAGAACCACTGTCAGTTAGGAATGTTGAGAGGCGAACATCCCGTCGAGCCAACGATTTGCAGTAAGTTAATTTTAAATCCGTCTATCAAACTTCACATGTACCTTTTGGCTGTGATTCAATCCCTTCCTGCGATGTTTACTGGCGATACCTTTCCATGAATTTACACTAGTCATTATTGTTTTTCAATGCTGTCCAGGTACCAAATTGGTCTGCGTTATACTGGCGGTGCTCGTATGTTATTAATGCTATCGCTAAAATTTGGCATCATCCCCATTGTTGTTCCTGTTGGTGTCCGAGATTTTGACATAGATGGTGAATTATGGGTCAAGTTGCGGCTTATTCCAGCTGAGCCTTGGGTAGGTGCTGTCTCATGGGCATTTGTTTCACTCCCAAAGATCAAATTTGAGTTGTCACCGTTCCGCTTGTTCAATTTAATGGGTATGTTATGTCGTACTTTCTTGACTTTGATAACGAATTACATTTTATAGCTAGTCACTGCAAGGACGCCATAGTGAGGTTTTACAGGGAAGCATGAAAGGTGTTTTAATTTTATGTTCTTTAGTTTATCCTTATGTTTTTAGTAGGCATGGTTGTGGAGGTAAAATTTGTTTCTTAAGAATAGTTTTCTTTGCTCTAAATTTGACGTTTAGATGCTGATTGTACGTTTCTCTCTTTTTTCCATCTTTTTGCTGCACGCTTGGGAAAACATCAGCCATTCCTGTTCTCTCCATGTAAGTACAACTTTAATCTTAATTGCTTATATAGTTGCTTTATAAAGTTGCTTAGCTCAAGGAAGGAATAGAGGCAATCCTTTCCATATTAGCATTGCTGATTGCTCTTTCTCTCAGAGAACTTTTGTTTCTTTTCTTTTTGAGTTCAACGAGTGGGAGTGAGAATTCAAATCTTCGACCTTTTGGTCAAGGATATATGCTTTAACCAGTTGTTCTAGGCTTATTGGCCTCTATGATAAATTTTTGTCTATATCACTATTTTGACTATATTTTGCCAGAAAGTGGTGCATTGATATTCTATATCACATTTGTACCATTGAATATTTTTCTAGTTCAATTCATGATTTGTACGAGCTAATGATAGCCTGAATTCCTTGGCAATAGTTCTCAGACTAGAAAAATAAGACTGCTATTATTGAAGCTGGATCGTGTTATGAAGTAGTGCCCAACTATACTAATAACGAATTAAATATATTGATCAGAATCAGTTTTCTGAGTGTCATTGTGCAGTGGCAGTTCACAGCATAATTTGCTCATGTAGCTGATAATTATATCCAAGTATTCTAGTTATTTTTAGGCTTGCTTTTCCCAATCCAGCTGACCTGAATGCTTATTATGTTTCGTAGGTTTTTGACAAAACTTCTCACTGAGGATTTACCTAAATTATTTGTACGGCCAAAAAAGATAGTTCTAGATTTCCAAAAAGGTAAAGCAGTTGGACCTGTTACAGACGAGGTTAAATCAGGAGACATGCAGGAGGGAAATAAAGATTCCGTTGGGGAACTTTCAATAACCCTTGTAGATGCTCGGAAGCTTTCTTACGTCTTCTATGGTAATAATTGCTATTTTATCCATTTTTTCCATTCTTGGAAACCATGCTTTGTGAATTACTGAATTTCTGCACTCAACTGTCAAGTATTTGTGGTGCCTATCAACATCAACATGATACTGACACTTGCAAAAACAATTTTTTTGTAGAACCTAATGTATTCACATATCTCCATTAGAAGTTCCTAAACGGAACTACTTTATGTCTTTGATAGAACATATTTTTTAATATAAATATAATTTTATTTTTATTTTTATAAAATATATTCTCTAATGTATCTTTGTATCGTTTACCCCTACAAAATACCAAAAAAAAATTGAACCATCTTAGAAGGGATATAATTAAATTCCTTGATTGGTTCTTCCCTGAGAAATGATCCCTGCTTTCAGAAAGTTACCATCTGATTTCACAGTCAGATAGTAATTACTATAAATTTGTGCTTCTTTATTTTACTCATTGATCTGATTCCTGTTATTCTCAGGAAAAACAGACCCATACGTCATTTTAAGCTTGGGTGATCAAATAATACGCAGCAAAAAGAACAGTCAGACCACTGTCATTGGACCACCTGGTGAGCCAATCTGGAATCAGGTGGAGCTCATTTCTGATTATCTTTTGTTTTACCGGAGAACATGTTCCATTAACAATATTGGTCAAACTGTTATTTGGTTGTTTTTGGGTTCATTCGAAGTTGTCAATCTCTTTATGTACTCACGTGTATTGGGGACATTGGCAGGATTTTCATATGCTTGTTGCAAATCCTAGGAAACAGAAATTGTACATCCAAGTGAAAGATTCTCTTGGATTTGCAGATTTGACCGTTGGTAATGCAGAGGTAACTTATTATTTAAACTTATGATAGTTAGACTTCGAAATATCTAATGATATTGCATTTAAGGAGAAGTTGAAACTGGTGAAACCATGCTTCATTTCTTTGTTTGCTTATCTTTATATTCGATCAGTAACTGTCCATCGTATCTTTATCTCTCTTGTAACTGTGCAAACTTAATCGAGGAAACTAAAGCTGCTGAACTGACTATGTTGGGTTAGGTTTTTGGTCTATTCTAACGATAAAAATCAGTTTGGTCATTTTCAAGGTTGGTTTAGTTTTACTTTTAGTCCCAAAAATTGACTGACTATTACTCTAATTTTAGTTTGTTTTTTCTATAATTTGGGGGTTGGATGTCTTTAAATCATTAGATCATTTATTTGTTTGAAGTTCTAACTAGATTTTCTTACTCTGCACTTGGATGGGACCTCTACATGCCTTGAGCATCTTGTATAACCAGCATTCTTGGTGAGAAGTGTTTGCTGATGCAAACTATCTATAGAACAAGTTGTATAAAATGACGGTAATGCTAGTAGATAGCATTGGATAGTAATAGTATATTGTTTTGCGTGGTTTTGGGAGTCTTGACAAGGGGATCACATCATCCTGAAAGAAATTAGGAAGTGAAATAAAACGTTGGATGTTGCTAAAGAGAAAGCAGATGTTTGATCTCATTAAATCATCTTCAAGGTGGCAGAAGTCACGCCTCCTATTACATCTTGAAGCACGGATTTATGACCACAATAACAATTAGATCATCCATTGGGTACTTAAATGGTTCTAGAATAGAATGATTCTGGCTTGTGCCAGAGGCAAAGTCTGTGTTCTGCATTTGGAACCGATTGAAATGATAAAGCACTTGTGTAATGAGAACAATGTATGGATTGGTAAATGAATGGTGCAAATTAATTTTTTTTTATGGCTGTGTTTTTGTGTATGGTAACATTCTTCACAAAAAACATACAGGTCGATCTTGGATCTCTTCAAGATACTGTACCAACAGACAAAATTGTTGTTTTAGGAGGAGGTTGGGGACTCTTTAGAAATAGGTCTTCTGGAGAAATACTACTGAGATTGACATACAAAGCATATGTTGAGGATGAAGAGGACGACAAGGCTGCTGCATCAGAAGCAAATGTGTTGGATATAGATATTTCAGATGACGAGTCATCTGATTCTGATGAACCAAATGGTGCTTATGAGAAAGAGGGTGAGAAGGATGCTGCAAAAGAAACTGAAAAGGAATCGTTCATGGACGTTCTAGCGGCTTTGATAGTGAGCGAAGAATTTCAGGGGATAGTGACATCCGAAACACTGAATACAATACTTCAGAATGATGCCACTTCTACTAGCACAAGGACGACAAGGTCGAGCTCGAGATCACGTGATGCGGCTACTGACACCAAAACCAAACCCATGGTTTCTGGCAACGGGACTGGAGGTTTAACTGGTAATGTTGTTGTCTAGTTTCGTATATATCTGTATTTTAATGTGATGTTTGGATGGTGGTGAAGTGTTCTAATATGACGTGGACAATTGCAGAATCGGCATTGTTTTGGCTTGCTGCGATCACAAGTATATCTGTGCTTATTGCTATCAACATTGGTGGTTCGAATTTCTTCAATCCATGATCCAATGCCACTCCCTCTCAAGTCTCATCGAAGCTTTGCATGCGTAGTAGAAGATTTTAGTAGCAACGGAGCCCCCTTGGTAGTAAGCTGGCTGTGGCTCGCCCTTTATACGCATTGAACAATGAGAATCAACCAAAGTTAACTCCTGTTCGGTTTGTATATAAGTCACTAACGGAGCAATATCCTGTTGGCGGCATACCAATTTTGACGTTGTATTATAATAACAAATTTACACCGTTTACATCAACTTGACACCACACCTATCCTTTATCCTCCCGATAGCAGGAGGCAAATTTTTGCCCAAGCAACAAATTACAACCGAATGCGACCAACAAACATGGAAGACTACTATTGCTTTCGAATTTAGAGAAATTTGTGAAAATGAAGAGAAATTGAGGCAATTAAGTGAAAATTATGAAATTATTCCTTTGCAAAAAAAATTATGAAATTCTTAATTCTTAATTTATTTGAGTGCAACACGTGTATGTCCCCATCATCCAGCATGTCATATGCCACATTAGCAAAATGTTGAATCACCTCTCACATGTATTTTTTTTTTCAAACTTGTTTTGGTCCTAACTTTTTGTTAGGACTCCGATTCGTGTAGTTTAAAATGCATCAAAATTGTTTTGGTCCTAACTTTTTGTTAGGACTCCGATTCGTGTAGTTTAAAATGCGTTGAAGTTGACTCTTCGAGCTCTCTATTACGAACACTTTGAAATACTAAAATCATCAATAAATGTATTTTGTTGTCATCAAAATATATAATATGATTAAAGCTCGTAAAATCAACGTGAGCTCACACATATTGGAGCATCCTATTTTGAATGAAAAGTATCAAATTATAGTAAAAACTAGCATAGTTTTTCAAAAAAAAAAAAAAAAGAGGCCCACATATTAAATGACAACACCCTGCAGACCAAAATCCAAACATAAGAAACCCAAAAATAAGCCCAAAACGTGAAAGCTCATAAAAACCTACATTTCGATTTCCCTCTGATTTTCATATGATATACTGTTGATATTTGTTTTTTATATACTACTGTTATAAGTGTTTGATATATTACTGATGTCATAGTCTCATATACGCCTGATTTGAGTGATTCATATCAATATGTATGTCTGATATAAATGTGATATACTACTGATATGTATATCTGATATACATGTGATATACTATTTATACGAGCGTCTGATATATTGTTGATATTAGTGTTTGGCATACTGTTGATATGAGTCTCTAATATACTAGTTTTATGAGTGTTTGATATAATGCTAATATTAATGTTTGATATACTACTGATGTGATGATCTGATATACACATGATATTATTATTTCATATCAATACGTATGTCTGATATAAAGGTGATATACTATTGATATGAGTGTATAATATACTACTGATATGTATATTTGATATACTATTTATTTGAGTGTTTGATATACTGCTGATATTCGTGTTTGATATACCACTAATATAAGTGTATGATATACTAATGATGTCATAGTCTCATATATGCTTGATATACTACTGATATGAATGTTTAATATACACCGAAATGATTGTTTGATATACTACTATATATGAGTGTCTGATATACTATTGATGTGATAGTTTGATTTACATATGATATAATGCTGATTTTACTTTAACAGGATAATGAAATATGATATCATGATGCAAAAGTACAACAATATTCAAAATTAGAATCGATAGATAACATTTTCAAGATGCTAACATCAACCCAAATAGAAATCTTTAGAAGTTGACAATTTGGACACTTTATGTCATTTAATATTAGGAGATGCCAACTACGGTTATTAGTACATCTAATTTGCCGAATATCTGCCCACGGTATGCACTGATATTCAATCTAAATGGGAACTTTGTAAGATTTCGATGGAGAGATTTTAGCTTGATTACATTTTAAAATTATTTTTATGAATACCCCAATATTAACCAGATTCAAGGATACATCATATGTATATAAGAGGTACATCAGATGTATATCAGATACAGATATACATCGGGTGTATATCAAATACAGATTGGATCTATATTAGTTACAGATATACATCGAATATATATCAGATATAGATTTGATGTATATAAGTTACATATATACATCGGATGTACATCAAATATCATAATAGTGAAATTAGAATAATAAAAATTTAAATATTTTGTTATATTTGAAAATTTAAAAAACTGGTGATATTTTTTGAAATACATAAAATATTTTTGCTGCGCCGTACAATTATCAACAAGAAAGATGAGGATTTGACGTACAAGTTTTATCCGTGAATATGGGATGGAATTGGAAGCCATCTACGTGAAAGAGTTTGAGAAGACTTTTCATAACCTCGATTTTAAATGAAATACTTTTTTTTCTCTATAAATCTTTTTGGATAAACGTATGTATTTTAAAGTGTTTTATTATTATTATTATTATTATTATTTAGAATTGCAATGTCAGTTTTCGACTTCTAGCTCTTATCAGTTATACTCTTCCAAAGCCTAGCCAACTCTATCTAACCACTTTTATCAAATAGATTAAGCTTGTCAACTTTGGCAAACGTAGTCGTTAATAATCCTTTTAAATACCAACGAATCCTTAATTCAATTTTATAACTTAACAAATTCTATTCGGCTACAAACTAATATTGAAAAGATACAGAAGAGACGTGAGCTACGATAAGTCGTTCTCAGAGTGAATCTGGATTATGAAGTGGAGTGTCTCTTTTATAGGTAGTGGGAGTACAACGCCCCGACCGACAGTTGTGGCTGTTGAGCCCCTTAAGCCAATTGTCGGTCCTTAGGTCGAAATCTTCGAACCGATTTATAGAACTATGATTTTCAACTTGGTCTTAGATGTAAGTCGGTCTATTCTATTATCTTTGTTGGTCATTCTTGATGACACCGAGCTGAATTGATGGGTCCACGCGTTAAGTCGTGTTTTTCCCTCCAAACACATTGTTTTCTTATTATCATTTTTTAATTGTTTTACTATTAATTCTATTTTTTTCCTTCAATTAATCAAATATCATTTTTAAAAAATATATATTTAAAATGATACTATAAAATATAAATCTTATATTTTCATTTTACTATTTTTTATACAGTTATTTTCTTTCATGTAAAGATCATTTTTTTCTTTAGACCAAAATAAAGTATTTAAATATAGATAATTACAAATTTCAACATTTTACTTTTATTTTTTCATGACTTCGTTTTCAAAACTGAAAAAACTTTTAGTTTTAATACTGTAAATGAATAGTTGTAATAATCAATAATTGAAAAAGTTTTTTAGCTTTTTCAATAAAATCATTTATATATGTTTTGGAGATATACGTCAATTACCGTTGAACTATGCTCGCTTTGACATGTTACTCTCGAAAGTTGATTTTATAAATTTGTTGCTAAAAAATATATTAGATTTTATTATTTGATGTGTAAATTAATTATTGAAAATCTTGATTAGGTTGTAGGAGATTAATGATATTACACTTTTTTAGAGGGGTGATTTTAAAAATTGAAATGAGCCGTACAATTTGTTTCCATGGGTACCATTTAGCAAACACCTTGAAAATTTGTCATTATCTTCTAAGTAAAGAGTGTCTAAGTATATTTATATACTACCAACTTGAACATACCTAATTCAAATAATTAGTATAATCGGAAGTTCAAATTTTCACCACCACATTATGAAATTAAAAAATAATATTTATATATTACTTTTATAGGTAACATAAACTTCAACTAAATGGTATAATATCTCCCTTTATTTAGTTTATAAATTTATTTAAATTTGATATTCATTATACATGTAAACAAATTTCATAGCAGCCAATTTATTCCCCTCAAGTTTTTTTTTTCTTTCTAATTTTACAATGTAAAAATATAATCCAATAAAAATATAATCAATTATATGATTTTTGTTTGAAAAAAAATTGTAATAATGGTTAGTGATATATATTTTCTTGAGTACAATAGTTAATGATAAATATTTTATAAGAATCTCAAATTAATATACATGAATGTGTTGTACAAAATAAATACAAAAAAAAAATTGATAAAAAAATGATTAAATAAAAAAAACATTAAAGTCAATATATAAATTATGTGAATATTAGGATTTTTTTTTGAAGATATATAAATTTCAGAAATTCCCAAATACGAATCATATCCCTAAAAACAAATGGCCCTTTATTTATTTTTGTTAAGAACCTGGGTTTGTTTGTCATTGACCCGGTTCACTCCCATCAACGCGAGGGACTCAGAAAAAGCAGTGAAGAAGCAGACGAACCAAAATCTGAAAGTCGAAGTCTTTACACGAACGGAACTCAGGTAACCCTATCGTTTTTCTCTGTTCCTTCTCATTCGGACGTGTATTCGCTGGTTTGAGATCCATTATATCCACTACCGTATGATAGAAAATTTTCGCCTCTTTTTTTTTTCCTTGTTGATTCAGTGGTCGATGATTTCTGTAAATCGTTGGAACTCCATCTCCGGCTCCGCATCTTTCCCTGTAATTTGGGCTAGTTACTCTTCTTATTTTATTGTCA
>NW_019104570.1:85373-106077 GCF_001995035.1 Momordica charantia
ATCAAGATTTAGGGCCTGTTAATTGTAAAACGAGATACTGTCTAGTTTTTCCTCCATCGGTCCAGAAAAACGCCAATGCCTTTTTTCTCTCATCTTATCGTCCTCATTCCTTCACTTTTTTCGGCTGCCATTTTTGTTTTCTCATCTGTTTTCCGTTTGAGATCTGTATTTTTGGAAGGCATGTGGGCTCCCGCACGTGTTTGCTGTTGCTCTTTTAATTTGTATACGCAGTTTCTTTTGTTTTGGAGGACTGTGCTGCACAATTCTAAAGTGGCGCACCTTTTGTAGGTCTTAATATTGATTTCATGAAAATTGGTGAATAATGGCAAGCTATCCGGGTAAAGGAGCCCCCTCAAATGGGTCTATCTACATCTGCAACCTGCCCTTTGGGACTGACGAGAATATGCTTGCTGAATATTTTGGTACAATTGGGTTGCTAAAGGTTGGAATTTAACCACAATTTTTTCGAAACATTACCTTTTTTCTAGATGCATTTGTTTTTGGTTCTATCAGTCTATCTCGAAATGCCTTCCTCTACTCAAATAATGTTCAGGCTTTATTTTTACCTGTTTAATTTTCATAGAAAGACAAGCGAACAGGTAGACCAAAGATCTGGCTGTATCGTGATAAATTAACAAATGAGCCTAAAGGAGATGCAACCGTAACATACGAGGATCCACATGCAGCCTTAGCGGCCGTCGAATGGTTTAACAACAAGGATTTTCATGGTAACATCATTGAAGTTCATATAGCAGAGTCTAAAAGCAAGGATGATCTCTCATATAATGTGGTGGGTGATCCAAGTGTTGTTGATGATTCTCTTGGTTTTGAGGAGAATGCTGGGAGTATGAACGGGGGCAGTGGAAGGGGAAGAGGTCGTGGTGATACTCCAGGAAAAGCATGGCAACAAGAGGGAGATTGGCTGTGTCCAAATACAAGGTCTGTGATGTGATATTGGTGAGCAGCTCCTTCTTGCTTCTTTCAATCTTGGTTGGCTTCTATGGTCTACTTATTGCTGTTTAAATGGCTTCTCATGCTCTATCCTCCTTACAGTTGTTCCAATGTTAATTTTGCATTTCGTGGTGTGTGCAATCGATGTGGAAGTGCTCGACCTTCTGGTGCTGCTGGCAGTGGTGCAGGCTCTATAGGTCGTGGCAGGGGCCGTGGCAACCAGGATTCAGGAGGCAATAGTCGTCCAGTTGGTGGCCCTACTGGGCTCTTTGGTCCAAATGATTGGCCTTGTCCAATGTAAATATAATTTTCCCCTTCTTCTAGTTCTCTAACATATTGTGCTGCATTGGGTTTGGTCTCGTAGTAATCTGTGCATTTCCTTTACAGCAATTTTATCATTCGTATGTTATGAATTTTTTCAATACAACTATACAGATCAAAGTGGATTATATTTAGTTAGAATATATAATCACATCCAAATCAAATAGTATGGTTTAGAATCGAAAGAGAAGGAAATTGATTTAATACATCTTTGTGGATATTTTGAACATTTTTTCACATGTTAGTAAATTATGTGGATTCCATGAACTGATTGAGGTCCTTGTTTCTTTTTATCATTTAATCTGATCATATCTCGTAATATGTTACAAACCTATACATGACTTCTGATGCTCTAGTGATCCACTCTTTTCTGCTGGTTTATTTTTTAAGGAATTAAATATGCATAAAGAGGATGACACTGGCACATTTGAATCTGTGAAGTTATCTTGTATTTTACTTTTACTTTATTGTTTCTTGGGATTTTTTTTTTTCTAAAACACATTTTTAATATCACTGTAATGGGGAATGGAGACATCTCTGAAGAAGATCTGGAGGATAAACGACAAAGTTAATTTTTGAAGTTCTGGGAGAAGTGTTCTCTTGTATTTAATTGTTTGTTTGTAGTTACCTATTCTCTGCTTGGATAACACTGCTTGCTTGTATCACATACAGAGAATCTATACTCGGCATGTGCAACTGCTTGATATGGGCTCTTCCTTCTGCTTTATGTTTCAGGTGTGGTAACATCAATTGGGCAAAGCGCACAAAATGCAATATTTGTAACACAAACAAACCTGGTCATAATGAGGGTGGCGTGAGGTATAATATTCACTTTTTATTTTTTATTCTTTTGAAAAGCACACGATCTTTTTATTTGATGACATTGCTTGCAGTTCTTTTAGTTTAAGGTGGCAACCTTTCACTTTTGATAGTAAATAGACTTGTGTATTTCCCAAGGGAACTGGCACCTTTTATCTGATTCACTTTAGAATTTCTAACAGATTGATTTGAATTCGACTTTTGAGATTAATAAATTTGATTTGAAGCAAATTTGTGGTCCATAGTAGTATAACGACCATTATCTTTTTAGTGTATCTAGAAATCTGGTTTGAAAAATGGAAATCCAAACTTATACTTGACCTTTTTACATTTTTTGTCACAAAAGTATGGGATTTGTACCTGTAGGATCAACTTGTACTCTTTGACCATGGTCTCTCTGATCATACAAAGGAAATGATTTTTACACTAATACTAATAGCCTACTACATAAACTTCTCTAATTTTTTAATTATGATAATATGATTGAACAGAGGAGGGCGTGGTGGAGGTTACAAAGAACTTGATGAAGAAGAATTGGAGGAGACTAAACGACGTCGACGAGAAGCTGAAGAAGTAAGATGGTGAACCATAATTTTGAGACAAACAGTTTTCTGATTGTGATTTGACAATTTTTTAATTATATTGTCAGGATGACGGTGAGATGTATGATGAGTTTGGAAATCTTAAGAAGAAGTTTCGTGCCAAATCCCAGCAGATGGAAGCTGGTCGAATACTACCGGGTGCTGGGCGGGCTGGATGGGAAGTTGAGGAACTAGGTATGATGAGTCTATTCATTAACACCATGCTATTGACCCTGAAAAAATTTCGGAGAAATTCTGCTTTTACAATTCAGTTAAAATAAAGATTGTAATTTCCTGGGAGAATTTTTGTGTCTCTTCGTTAACACCCTGCTATTGACCCTGAAAAGATTTGCGAGAAATTATGCTTGTGCATTTCAGTTTAAATAAATATTATACTTTCCCGGGAGAATTTTCGTGTTATGTTTTGAGAAATTAAAATGAAGTATAATGGATAAAGATTCTTCATCACCTATGTTGCGATTTGCAGAGCAAATCAATCCGAAATATTATGACTGGACCGATTTGCTGAAAATATATTATGTTGAAATTGAGCAACCTAATTAGATGTTTTGCAAACTATCTTTTTCAGGTGTAATTGAGAAAGATAGAAGGGAGAGAAGTAGGGAGCGAGGGAGGGAATGGGATGACAGAGACAGCAGCAGAAATAGAGAAAGAGAAAACAGGGAAAGACATCGGAGTCGAAGCAGAGATAGGGATAGAGGAAGAGATCGTGACCGTGATCGAGACTATGATTACGAACGAGATAGAGAATATGGGAGGGAGAAGGACCACCGGAACAGGCACCGGTATTGAGAAATGATTTGAGTGTGTCTGCGAATTGGTAACTGGTGGGCATGTAATTTTGTTGACCTTGGGGAGGGGGAATGGTTGATATATTTGGTTTATGACTTATGGTAGAACCTTGTGGGTCTTATTTTTTATGAAAGATATTTTATCTACTACTATGATACATCTTTTTGGTACTTGAACTTGAAGACTTCTATCAGACTACGAATTGAGTTTGCAAAGCGATCGGATTGTTTGCTGGCTTTTGACCGCCAACTCCAAAAGGTTTCTTTTCTTGAAGAGACGCGTGATTGAATAGAATTAGGTAAATTTGGAGATTATGAGTTGCACTGTTTTCACCATTTTTGTAATGAAATCAAGTTCATTGCGACAACAACGTCAATTCCACTGTTCTACTCTGTTCCAATAGTAAATATATTCAACTCAAACAACTCTTATTAATTAATTACACGACCTAACCAATCTTAATTTTTGGGTTGAGTCCGTTTGGATTATTCTGGTCACATGTTCAAAATATTATATAACAAAAATAACAAAGTAAATATTAAACATTTATTTACATATTTTCTAAATATTATATAACAAAAATAACAAAGTAAATATTAAACGTTTATTTACATATTTTCTAACCTTAAATCAAGATCAGCAAGTCAATGTTTATTTATGCGGTAAAAAAAATCCACAGAGTTCTCGTTTATTTGAATCCGATTCAATCCAAATAAATTTATAATCCAACCAAAACCAGATAGACTGAGTTGGGTTGATTGATTTTTTTATCTAGTCCAGTTTTTCTAACACTCCTGGCACTGATAACTGAACCAGCCCAATAAATACCGAGCCAAGCCCAAGTCCACAAAACCCTAACCCTAAAACACCGTCTTCCTGGTGTGCAGCAGCGGCAGCGGCAGCCCTACCGACGTGAAACGGCACTTGGGCACGAAACCGAATCCAAAGTGGGTCAATCAGGCTATTCTATACCTACGCGAATTTGCTTCTCTCCATACGACGGATACCATCACTCTTTCCCTTCTTCGAACAACTTCTAGCCTCGAGCTTAAACGAAAATGCGCCCAATCTTGATGAAAGGCCATGAGCGGCCATTGACTTTCCTCAAATACAATAGGGATGGCGACCTCCTCTTCTCCTGCGCCAAGGACCACAACCCTACCGTCTGGTTCGCCGATAACGGCGAGCGCTTGGGGACTTATCGCGGCCATAATGGTGCCGTTTGGTGCTGCGATGTTTCTAGTACGATTCTCTTTTTAATTCTGGCTTCACACTATAGAAACTCCTTTACACTTTTTTTTTTTGTGTATCTTTCGTCGTTCGAGATACTTAGTTTGTATTGAGTGTCAGTGGACAATTTAATACAAATTAGAAATTCTGCCAGTATGTTGATCTTTCGTTTCTGTTCTTAAATTTTTTTGCACCAATCAATCTAAACATTCTGATTTTATTCTGAATCTTATTGTTATCTTATGCTCGTTCATTTGTGTGCCGTACATCAATTTCAGGAGATTCAATGCGGCTCATCACGGGCAGTGCTGATCAGACGGCAAAACTGTGGAATGTACAAACTGGACAGCAGCTTTTCTCCTTCAATTTCGACTCACCTGCCAGGGCGGTTGATTTCTCTGTTGGTGATAAGCTTGCAGTGATTACCACTGATCCTTTCATGGAATTGCCTTCTGCTATACATGTTAAATGCATTGCCAGAGACCCCTCGGAACGTAAGACGTGTTTCTCCTTTCATTGTTTTAGTCTTCCAATGGTTTTTATAAACGTCACTCTCAGGTTCCTATGTTCTATCATTCTTATTTGAAAATGCCATTCAATTTGAGGTGCATTTTTCTTTCTCTTTATGGATTAATTCTAATACTAGGCGTGTAATGTCGTGACATTATTTTGGCATGTCAATCATGCACTGAGTGGTATAATACACGTTGTAAGGGATTTCGTGGAATACGTTCTGTTTGCAATTCTTCATGAAATATTCTTTATATCTACATTATCCTTTTTGAGGAAACAAATATTGATGGTGGACGAGGAGCCTGTTACAGTTAACTTGCAAGCTGTTTTATTGCTCAGTAAAAGGAATTTCTTCTTACATATTTTTAACATTCATATTTACACACAATAAACTTACAGTAGGTTTGAGGAAGAAGCAATGTCTCAGTCATTCAGATACAAGGATCAGATAGATGATATACTTTGTGTAATACTGCACAATTTGTGTCTGCTTTATTAGTGTTGATTCCACATGACAATTATTGGACTTAGGCTGCTACTAGCTAGTTTTGAAAGAAATGTTTATTGGATATTTCTCTATTCATTTAACTCTATACAACCTATTTCATGGGTTTCTCATCCTCGAGTACAAAGCTCTTTCCTTTCGGATCTTGCTTTCAACCCCTAACATTGAAAGACTTACATTCTTAGTTTACTTTGCTTTAAGTGCCCGTTTTTAGCTTAGTATGTAGACAGAATTGCTTTCCAATTAAGAGGGGATTAAAATGGATGCTTTATTTTTGGTTCTAACAGATTGATATATGTTTAAAACATTTATGATGTGCTGCAGAGACTGGCGATTCTGTGCTTGTTCTCAAGGGTCCCCAAGGAAGAATCAATAGAGCTGTATGGGGGCCTCTAAATAAGACCATTATAAGTGCAGGAGAAGATGCTGTTATTCGCATTTGGGATGCTGAGGTAATGTTTGTGATTAGAACATCTAGTGTTAATATCCACTTGAAATACGTAAGCTTACTATAGTCTTTTAGCATCACTGTTATTGTTTTACATGATTTTTTATTCTGTATATAAAGTTTTTTGTTCTTTCAATAAATGAGTGCTTATCAAATAGTATATTAATTTTTTTAGGCTACTAATCTTTTATAGTAGTTTGATGTTGGCCACTAGATCTTTCATATTACATTCACTATGTATTAAGTTATTATATATATCTTCGTAAATTAGTAATTATGAGCTTCTAGTGATATTTGTTTATTACATGCTTGATTTTTTGAATGCAAGATTCTATAAAAAGGAATTTCTTTCATGATTGTAATATGAATCATTCTTTCATTTATCTTGTGGTAGTATACTTCAAATTATTACATGTGTCAAAAAGTTACATTTGATATACAACTTTCATATATGGATAAGATAGTTGATGCATGAAATTGATAAAATGATGGATAAAGAGTTCCTTCAAGTTCCTTTTGCTCCGTTGTTGTGGAGTGCCCTCTTTTTACCTTTGCTTTCCTTTCAATAACAACCATTGAAAAGCCTTTCTTTGGCATTTGATAGTTAAAATAATTTCCTTAAAGCATGATCAAAGGATTAGAAAATCTTTGCAAGGGGGTAGATTCACCCCATTGAAGCTATCATCTCATTCCTCCCTATCTATCACATATTCCTTTTAAAGATGCTGATGACAGTAGTGATAATCATTGGAAGCATCTTTTATATAATAAACCAAGCTTTAATTGAGAAAATGAAAGAGTATACAATGTAATAGAAATAAAGCACTCGACAAAAGGAACCCAAGCGTAGAGAGGGCCCGAATCCAAAAGAATAACACTTTACTGATGATTGTAAAAAGTTCCATAGAAACAGACGCACCTGGGATTATCAACCCTTCTAAAACCTCTATATTTCTCTCAAGTCAAATACCCTACAAAATAGTGGAGAAGCAAGACTAACAAATAACTCCCCTATTATATTAAAAGGGAGTATACAACACAACACCTCTAGCATCGTCTTACAATCTGTACTATGCACCAAAGAAATGCTAAAGGACTCAAAGAAGTGAAATTGTATTAGCTGAGCCAACTAATAGATCCTAAGGATATGAGTAAGGTTTTCAAATGCACCTCTGATTAGGGAGCACTACTGAGGTCCTACAAAAGAAGGGAGCACTACTGAGGTCCTACAAAAGATGGAAGATTGGCTTTGAATAATGATCTAAGGTATTGACTTACCCATGCACGATGTGCTGAGCAGAGAATGTGGTCTTATTTGCACTTTTACCTTCCAAAGCAAGGAAGATAAATTGTCAGAAGGATTATAAGAAACTTCTCTTTGGAAGAGCCTTAAATGGGTGGTTCCACTCTTGCCCTTTGGAGGAAAGTGGTATCCTTGCTTCTCATGGGGGGTTCTAGGCTTTTACAACAATCAAAATGGGGAACATCGTCTCTCTCTGTCTAATTGGCTTCTAGAGATTTCCTTAGGAAAGAAATTGTCTCTTGCACAAAATCACTGTTCTATGGTATCTCTCTTCTTTGACAGATGCATTATTAATCAATTAATGTATGAGCCTTAATTTTAATTAGAAAAAAATATATTCAAATTCTAAATTTTTGGATCAAGTATAGCTAGACATGATAATTATATGGAATTATAAAAAGAATCACCCCTTTAAATTTCCAGTTAAAAGACATCATTAACATCAATACTATTATCACTTATAAGGATTGAGTTATTTTATACAATTTTGTCTTCAATGTTTTTTAAGGGTAGGTTAGTTAAAGCAGTAATAGATTGAATTATTACAATTCATGTATTAGCATTCCATACCCAAAGAAATTTTTATATTTCTGAAGAATTGGATAAATTATTAATATTATTTTAATCATTACATGAGGCCATAATGACTTTAAGCCTTGGTGTGTCTTAAAGTTGGAGCCGCTTGGTGAGGCAATCCTTAAGGTGTAAGTCTCAAAAGCCTAGAGGTGGGGCTTCTTAATTTAATGGGGTTACTTAATTTAAATGAAATGATCTAACTAGTTATTGTTTGTGACTTTTAATTTTATTAATAAATCTTTTTATGTTTTTTTGGTGAATCTAGCTTATTGTCCACTTAATGTTTAATTGAACTACAGACAGGTAAACTTCTAAAAGAATCAGAGAAGGAGACGGGCCATAAGAAAACAATAACTTCCCTTACAAAATCCTCTGATGGTTCCCATTTTATCACTGGATCCTTGGACAAGTCTGCAAGGGTACTGTACAGCGCTCTAATTCTTCTTTATCCCCATTATTTCCATTATCTGGCTAATAGATCAAAATTCATTATCATCTTTTTTATATTTTGGTGGTCTAATATAAAACCTTTTTTGTAAAATGTAGCTGTGGGATATTAGAACGTTGACACTTATCAAAACATATGTGACAGAACGTCCAGTCAATGCAGTTGCAATGTCTCCACTTCTTGATCATGTATGTATACATAAATTGCCTAATGTACCACTCCCGAGTTCTGTTTCTGAGACCGATATAATATGTGTTTAGTTTGAGATTGGTGGATGGTGGTGTTATTGATAGGGGTAGATTTTTTTATGCTATATTATTTTATTGATAATGCTTGTTAATTGGTCTTTTGGCTCATATTTGTTTTTTTGGGTTTCAGGTGGTACTTGGTGGTGGTCAGGATGCCTCAGCAGTAACAACAACTGATCATCGTGCAGGAAAGTTTGAAGCTAAATTTTATGACAAGGTGCGGTCTCCTGTCTCATTTTCCCCCGACCTTAGAATTGAGTCAATTCGGTTGTATGATATTTCTCTTTTGTCCGATAGATCCTTCAAGAAGAGATCGGAGGTGTGAAAGGTCATTTTGGACCCATTAATGCTCTGGCTTTCAATCCTGATGGGAAGAGGTATGGTGTATTGCATTGCACTGCTTGAATGTGAAAGCAAACCATTGATTAGATAAATATTATTGGATGATGCTTATGGATGTGGTTTTCTTGTAGTTTTTCAAGTGGAGGTGAAGATGGATATGTAAGACTGCATCATTTTGACCCCGATTACTTCAACATCAAGATTTGAATCTGGAGTGGAGTTCAGAACCGAGGGAGAAGTTTGTGTGCGAAGAGAGATACATTTGTTGCTTTTTTGGACGCCAATTTTGCTGTGTGGCCATGATGGTTATAGAAGTTTGTTGTGAAAGTTATTTGCACGGCATTGTATTAATTGAATCTCTCCTGCGGTACTCGAGTACCTTTTCTTTTATTTTCAACTTCATGATTTTTATTTTTATGAGATTCATGGATAACTGGTCTACACGAGTTCATCCGGAGAGATTCATACAAAATCACCTAGTTACTTCCGAATTTACAACTTATCACTTGTTGCATTATATATAAGCCGACCGTACGCCGATTTTTGATTCAGTAAAATATCAAATCTATTACGTTGTCCTGTGTAGGAGAAAATAAGATTTTAAGAATCGAAAGAAAGTACCGGAACAGCCGTCCCGGACTCCCAATGCTGTTATGTTCTCCCCTAAGAAAAAAGCTCTAAAATAATCCAAACTAAAACTAACGTCGATCAATAACATTATTCATTTAATTTAATTTTGGTTTGTAACAAAGTATTACGATTGTGTATGTTTTACGTTATGTGCAAAACTGGATATTTTCTCAAATAATATGTAAACTTGAAAACAAATCGTTTTAGGTTGCTTTGTTTACTTTCTTAACAATTCTAGTCGTAATGTCAGCTTAACTTCCTCGTGCGTCAACCATGCTTGCACTATCACGAAATGAAATGAAATGAAAGATTTGAATTTATATTTGAGGATCAATCGCAGATACCAATCAAGAACATTTTCTTGCAGATGCATCTCCTGCCAATTACTCAAAATTCAAATGATAACCTTCTATAGCCATCTCTATCTATCATTAGGTTTTAAAAAGAATGTGGTATGGTCTCTAGACTCTCTATAATAACTTTCAATTTTAATTTGATCATCCCTTAATAAACGTTGCTTGGCTATCAAGTCTGTAAAACGAATTTTGGGAATATTACCCTGGATCAGAGCTTGCTACTAACACTGATCATTGCAGCGGCCGTAGGTTGGATCGTTGGGCAACAATTAAAAATTTGAATTAAAATTAAGTAGATTCATAACAAAAAAAATACTCAAGAGTCTAAAAGAACATTAACATTTATCCATAAGGTATAAAACTAAAATAAAACATCAACAAGACATGCAAAAATGATGAAGACAAAGCAGCCAGATTATGCCTTGAGACGTCCGTAAAACCTAGCTTTCTCCTGTGTTGTCTGGAACCGACCATGCCCAAACTTAGAGGAAGTGTCAATGAACTTCAATTTGATTTCCTCCATAGCAACCCTAGATGTCTGTTTAATCAGAGACTGCCTCAGCGTAACCACACGCTTTTTTGGACCAGCACAACAGCCCTTCATCATCAAGTAATCCTCCTTGACGACACCATAATGAGGGAATCCACCAATTGGAGTTATGTCCTTCTCAGTCCTATATAAATATCCACAAACATCAGCAATAGGATATCACGCACTAGAAAGAAATTCAAGAATAATCCCCTAATGCAACAGTCAGCCATAGCAGGGGAGGACAAAGATTAACTTGCCTATCAAATTCGGTCATGGCAGAGTAGGAGTCTTGGCCGGTCTTCCCAATCTTATATATTTTCTTGTTCAGCTCTGTTCGATGATGATAACCATTTTGTCCTGCTCGAGCAACAGTAAACGATACCCTGGCTGGATGCCAAGCTCCAATACACGCTACTTTCCGAAGCCCACGATGAGTCTTGCGGGGGAGGCGTGTGACACCCCAACGGGTCACCACACCTTCATAGCCCTTGCCTTTTGTTACACCAATGATATCAATCATCTCATCCTTTTGGAAAATTGCATCAACCGGGATCTGCTTCTCAAATAAACTATAAGCATAATCAACCTTCTTAGGAACATCTCCACCATTCACCTTAATCTCCATCAGGTGAGCTTTCTTCTGCTTCAGTCCTTTCATTTTCCTTATCTGAAAAAATGTCCTTATTCTTTTCATTAAATAGGGAATATAAAACTAGTATAAATATCAAATGTGAACAAAAATTTGTCATAGTTCAAAAAATAGGTTGATTAAAACAGTCAATGGGAGGGGATATAGCCGTCATCTTACTGTATACGAGATGCTCTTCGTGGAAAATTTATAAAAATGAGAGGGAAGCATAAATTACTTGGGAATGGGCCAGAACACGAATCTCGGTGCTGTATTTCTTCAATTTCTCGAACTGTGCCTGAATATCCTTCTTCCCGTCTTCAGTTTCGTACTTCTTGGAGTACTTGGTGAAAGCCTTCTTCTTAGACTTGCACCAGTTCTTGTAAAATCTCCTTTTTACCTCCTCGCTCAAATGCTGAGCCCAGACAGTTTTCAAGGAACGCAGGCCACGTGGCGTTTTGACATAGCCAACAATACCAATAACAATCATAGGTGGCGTTTCTATAATTGTTACAGCTTCACATGTTTCTTTCTTGTGTAGCTCTGAAATAATCATACGACAAGATATAACCATTTAGTTTATGGGATATTATTAATAATCCAATGGTAACATGGATGTAGAAACAAAATTACTAAATATAGCAACAGAATGCAATAATGGCTTTCAATGAATTTGCGTAACTAGGTGCAATTTGGATTAGTAGCTTACTGCATCTGGTATTATTTTAATAGGTTAGATTTAAATAACTTTGAACCAGACTCACTTGATCCAGGCTTTTCAACTTCTCTAACAATATGGGTCATCCCAGCCTTATATCCAAGGAACGCAGTTAAACTACAAGGCTTAGATGGATCGTCTCTGGGAAACGCCTTCACTGCAAAACACAAATCCCCACCCATATTACATATATAATAAAATTAGCTTGAACGAAAAACTACATACCTTGTACTAAAAACATTAATTTAGATTTACAACAAAGAATATCTGATGAATCTTCATACACCAACAACTCATAAACAAGAAAAATAGCAAGGGATTTAGGTTCCAACACACAAAAATAAAAATCATACAGGAACAAACATTATTGAACCAACGGTAAGGCGTCAAATTGACTAGAGTGCAGTTGACTAGAGTGCTAGGCGTCAAATTGCAGTTGCAAAAAACCACTTACAGCAGTAACGGGAAATATAAAAAAGCATTTAAATGATCACTTTAATGTATATTAAAGACCGAATGCTTACCTACAACTGATACATCCAGGCAAGAAGCGTTTTTTATTTATATTTAAGGAAGCAATGATACAAACTATTAAACCTAAATATGATTCAACAAAAAAATATTGTTGATACCTTTTCCTCTATGGCGAGAAGCTCTCTTTCTGGGAAGAAAACCCAGAGAGCCATGTCTTGGGTGCTCAAACTTGCGGTGAGACATGTTGACTTTTTGTTGTAATATAACTGAAAACTCACAAATTTCAATTGCATTTTATTGATCCAGCAAACAGAATCTCAGAGGGGCCAAAAGTTAAGAGGTGCACCATAATAAAATATAACAAATGTTTCTGTTTACTTTTCAACAAATTAGAAACCTACAAATAGAAGATGACTGCAAAGTCATAGTTAGCGACCAGCATGAACTGAAAACAGAACGTTTCTAATAATAACAAAAGCATATAGAAGATAAACAAGAAATAACCGTGGGTTAAAGGTTCTGTTGAGAACTTTCATTAATTAGAATGAAACATAAGGCCAAAAACACAGATTTTCATTTTGACACCAGGATGAAGGAAAAAGCTCCTATGAGTAGATGTAAAATCAAACGACAATAAGTATCTTAAGCAGAATAATATGATCTCTTTAAAAAAATGAATTGTACCCGATAATTGGAAAGAGAGGCAAAACGAACAGGGTCCAAGTTCAATGTTACCCTAGTTCCAAGCTCCAGCAGACACCAAAATAACCCCCAACCAGAGGCCTATGGCACTAGGTAATGCCAAAACTCAGGCTCATTTGTGTTTCAATCCAAAAAACCCATCTACGGTCTTTGGTGAAAGAGCCCGTTCTAGACTCCAGCCCCTGATTACTAGTAGTTTCTTATGGGGAAGCCATTTTTGGTGTCGTTTGGAATATTGGAATTTACAGGATAAACATGAAATGGAACAACAGTCGTCAATAAATAAAAAAAGAAAAACGAAAATTACGATACATTTAAAATTAAAATTCACAAAGTTAGAGACCAATTCCACGGATCTGGCGCCGTGGGAAATCCATAAAGAAGATAAAAGATCCTGCAAGTAGAGGTTAGAGATGGAAGGAATAAAGTTTGGCAGAAGTAAATCGAGTGATCGCGTAAACTCCGAGGCCACTGACTGATCTAAGTAATGAAAGTAATGAAAGTAATGTACCTGGAACTGGAAATAGAGCAGTGAAAATGCCTCGCCGTCGCCAACGCTTGAGGCTAGGAATATGGGTTGGCGGGGTTTTATAAAGGATACCCAATCGCTCGACGGCTACGATTGGCTGCTGTCGAGTAGGGATTGGAAGGGATTAGGGTTTTCTTACACAACATAATTGGGCCGGGCTTTTTTGTAGACGGCGTTGGGCTTCTAAAACATTAACCGAATTGAAGCCCAAGCCCACACGTTTCTTTCAGAAGCAGTAGCACGTGAACGCAGCGAACATGTCAAGACGATGGACGACACGTCGCTCAGTCTAAAGTAAAATGCATTCAACAGGTCGACAGTCAAAACGATCAAAGCTCTAAGCCTTTAAGTTTGTAATATATACATTATTTGTTGTATTCTTAAATAAAATTATTCCTGGTTTGGTGACTTGAACATACACTTTCTCCCTCGTGGCCTAAGTTTGATTCTCACCATGGTGAGAATGCATGATTCAAATTGTAGCAGCTAGGGGCATAAAGAATACTCAAGCTACTAAGCCAGAGAGAAAATTATTAAAAAATCTAACCAATAAAATATATTATAAAATTCAGGAACCTGTGCCCCCTAGGCCTATCAAAATCCCTCCTACCTTGCATAATTTATTGAGAAATTGCAAAGTGAGATCGTGCCCAGTAGATTATGCAGACTCTCATTTTGGTCTCTGTCTTATTCCTCAAACGAAATCATGCTCGAATTATGATAAGGAAATAATGCAAAGGCCAAAATTATGGGAACATTTGCATGAGTTTGACTTTTATTTTTGCTCACTACTTTTAGTCTACTAGTAAAATTCGCCACATCAAAAAACTAGAAACTCCATTCATAAGTTGAAATTAATACTCTTCATTTTTTTTTCCTCGAAAATTAGCAATACCATCACATTCGGAAATAACTAAACCCTGACTCCAACAACCATTCAACTAAATTCATCGTATAATTATCAAAAGAATAGCAAATATAGCCTCTTTTTTTTAAAATTTTTTTTTTGAGTACTAGCAAATATAGCCTTAAACGTGATGCAAAAAGTATAAACTAGACCAAGTAAACTGATATCAAATATTACAACTTCAAATTTGAGAAAAGAATTGAAATTAAATGCGACAGGTGAAGATTTGAGAGACTGAGAGTAACCCAGCATTGATGATTCAGCCCATATAGTATATAGTATAGCATCCTCTCTTTTTCTCAACTCTTGGCACATACCAGATAATCTTGACCGGCTGTGAAGAAAATCAATGACGGAAAACCTGAAGCACAGGCTAGAAATTAGTTCCGACTCATCACCTCAAAGGCCATTGAAGATGGGAAAGACCACCGACCAAGTTCTCGCCGGCGACAAGGAGGAAGCAGAAGCCATGAACCATAACCATGGAATCCAACGCTACCTTGTCGCAGTCGAATATATAGGAACTCGCTTTTATGGCTCTCAGCAGCAGCCCAATTGCCGTACGGTGGTTGGCGTGCTTCAGGTCCTTCCCCATTTTTCTTTACACTGCCCATGCCTATCTTTCTTAACCAAGGAATCACTTTGAAATGGGCCTCACAATTTTTCTGTGTCATATCATTGAGAAAGGGCTTCATTTTGCCTTCTTTCACGACACTTTGCGCCCTCTTTACCTGGCTTAGATGTTTTGGGCAATTGCAACGTACCCGAAGACCAACAGGAAGATAGAAATTTACCATTTTTTAGTAATCATTGGCGAGGAATATGAAATATCTATACTGATATGTTGCATCAAGTAACATTTAGGAAGGGATCTTTACTGTTTGAAACTTTTGTATCGGGTCCAAGTCACGTTGATGCCATGGACTTTTAAGTTCAAGTTCTATCTCTGCCTTTGTCTTCATAAAAACGATTTATATTTTTTTTAACAATGGATCGATCTCTTGCACTACACAATTTCTGAATGCCTTTCACCTGACAGGAAGCGTTTCAGAAATTTATCGGTCAATCAGTTTTAGTATTTTGTTCTAGCAGAACTGTAAGTTTATCTTCTTTTCTTTTTTCCATATATAAATAAATTTTATGGCTGTTATTAGTTTGCTTAGCGTACTCGTAGGATAATATTAAACCAGATGATGATAGAATCTCCTTTAAATAGAAAAGCATTTCGAAGGCATTCTCTCCCAAGGTTCCACGACTTTTATGTTGTGGTTATTCAGTATTCTGATAGTTTTCCTCTCACTAGCTCTGATATGTGCAGAGAAGGATGTGTAATTGAACTGGTAGTTTGACTATTGGCTTTCCAATGGTTAAATTCTGGGACTTATGTTGATTTGAGATACATGGACTTCCCTTCATTGTCCGACATTGGATTTTAAAACAAATTCATCGAGTTATTTTAGGATAAGTGTTTTCTATGGCTTCTGCACAGCAGACTGCGACTGTAGTGGAACTTGCTTCCTATTTGTCTGTTATGATGTGTGCATAGTAGAAGGGACTCCGTGACTGAACTGCTTGTTTGCTACATTGGGTTTCTAGCAAATATCTGGTTTCTAGCAAAAGAGAATTCTGATATTTTTATCTACTATTATAGTTCTGAACTGCGACCTGCATCATATTCATCTACTATTGTAGTTGTTAAGACCAAGTGTATTACTATACTTTTTTGCTTTCTTTGAACTCTCTGTTTACATTTCTTGCTAACACAAGTATATTAGGTAATCCATTAATGTCATGACCTTCCTTCTTTTATCAATCAAGGATGCTGGAGTCCATGCCTTATCAAATGTCTGTCACTTTGATGTTGAGCGCATAAGCAAAAGAAAGCCTGGAGAAGTGGTTTGTCCCATTATAATAAATTTTCAGCATCCCTCCGACCCCCTCTCATATGTACACTTATGATGTAGGCTCAACTAGGATTAATTCTTCCCTAAAAAAATTAGTTTACTCGTTGACCTTAGTGTTGAGGTTAAATTTTCTTATCCTCGAAAACATATAATGATACAAGTTTGAAATGCTGCTCACTTTCCTGCAAAAATGCTTATTACTTTTTCCCAACTATTATGCAGTTACCACCTCATGAACCTCGAGTGGTTCGTAGGGCCGTGAATCATTTCTTACAGGTTTGGTTTTCCTCGGGCAAATCACATTTTTGAGCTACTGCTGCTTCTCTCGATTTTTTCATTTTGATCTTGTGCTTCAGTTTAAATTCAACGAGGCTACGTGAAATAGTCTTTTTAAATTTGGTCTTTCCAATTTGTAAATATTATCTTCCTTTTTAAATTTTCAAGCACGTTAGAACAGTGAAAAGGAGAGTTCTTCCCTTTTATCATTACTATAGTCCGAGGGCTATAGATGAGCAAGCACCTGAGAGAGAACTTTGTTTTTCCAGCTTGAGTCTTACTTTGTTTTTATCATATGACGAAGAAAATGAGGATATATGTGTTGATTTTGATTTCAGAAACATGAAGGTGATGTTACGGTAGTTGATGTTCGAAGTGTTCCTAATGATTTTCATGCTAGATATAAAGCTCAAGAGCGTACGTGAGTATTGTTCATCTGTGCTTGGGCTGATACTGTTGTCGCATATTAGATTGTATAATCAGTTACGGAGGCCATAGCTTTATAAAACAATTTTTAGAATTAGTAGTATTGAATGTGATAGGTGTTGTAATGTGTTTTTATATCTCGTGCAATATTTTCAGCTACTTTTATAGATTAGTTTCTGGGCCAGAAGCTTTGTCATGCTTTGAGAAGGATCGGGCGTGGCACGTGCCCGAGACACTAAATATCGGGGCCATGCACGTATAAACAAATAGCAACACAATGCTGGACAGGATGTATTTTTGTAATTAAATTCTGGAACTGATGCAACATTATTTGTATGCATGAATTCAGGAGGCATGCAAAGTGCTTGTTGGGCATCATGATTTTAGCTCCTTCAGGGCAACTGGTTGTCAGGTCACTTAACACTAAATGTATTTATGATCCTATGGTCTTTCTTCTGCAGGCAGCTTGTTATAAATTTTGCTTAACAATGGCAATGCTTGTTAATAAAAGTGATGTACAGTGCAGGCAAACTCGCCGACCAGAACTCTTGATGAACTAGACGTTTGTAAGGTGGTTTCGAGACCTAATTTCCCACCACTAATGGAACGAAAACGAAGCAAAGACAGAGAAGATATTGAGAGTGAAGTGCGTGATAACCCGTCTTTTATTGTTGATGGGAATAAGGGTGAAACAGGTGATGTTGGATTTGGCATCAGAAAAAGGCATCGTTGTTTTGCGGTGACAGCACGAGCACACTCCTTTCTCTATCATCAGGTAGGTAAACTTAACAAAAAGTGGCTCATTGTTTGTAAGATTTATGAGCTTGAGACTGATGGTTGGAGTTCTTAAAGCGGTTGGCACTGGTGATCTAACAGTAGGAGATGGTAGGACAGCAACTCATTATATATAATTCTACTTCTTTTTCTATTCCAAATAAACAACAGAACATTGGCAGTTGGGGTAGGCTAATATTGTTATAGTTTACGTTTTTTGGCAGTAGAAAGAATCTTAGAGGCGAAGAATGTGAGTTCAGCGAGTCCAATGGCTCCTGCATGCGGACTCTACCTGGGTCATGTCAAATACGACTTGACACCGCAAGCATGATCCTTTTTTGGATTCCATTCCTTACAATTTTTCCTTATCACTACCGATTAATTTATGTTACACAATATGAGCTTTCTTTCTTCCAATTCATCCAAAACTACTTTCTCTCTTCCCCTGTAGTATGTGTGGTTAAAATATAACTCGGTAAAAACCATGAACTAGTTGATGATACATTTCCAGGCAGAAAATCGGGGCAATTACAGCTACACCATATCAAGTATAATTTTAGGCATGCTCTCATCGAGTGATACAATAATTTACTTCATGAATTTGTCTATGGCCATGTGAATGGAACTAATGCGAGAAGTTTGGTGCTGGTGCGGAAGCAATGAATGGGGTCCTCTCCACACGGATCTTGGATTCACTGGGAAAACAACTCCACACAACTCCAAAAGCATCGGATTTTTGTTACTCAACTCCTCCCATGCCTTTAGTTTCTTCTTCCGTCTTTCTTCCACCTCCTGCCATTAAAACATTGCAACAGTCAGTGCCGTCAAAGTCTTGTACAATTTCATGGATGCAAACCAAGCTTATCTTCTAAACATTTTAACAACTCTACAATCGAGAGGCTGCATGCCTTCTTTTTGTACTTGGATAGTCGGATAGAAACTATAAACTCTAGTTTTCAAATATAGGACATTTGGGATTTGAGACAACTTATGGTAATCCAACGTCTTTGGCTTGGTCTCTCTCTCCCTTTGTTTTTGTCTAATGGAAGTTACTGTGTTCACTATCAATAAAATAAGACAACCAATTTCTGAAAGGAACATAACAAGCTTTTCTTTCCTAGTTAAACAACGGTTTGATGGGTCATTATGCAACCAACATAAAGAAGGCAAAATACCTTATGTTCCAACTCATGAATATCTTGCTGCCCTTCTTCATGTGGCAGTACATCCTCCATTTTCGAGTCACCTGATTGCTCCATTGTTGATTTGGATGGTCTACTTTCAGACTGATCAGTTCCTTTTGAATCGACACCCATCTTCATCTCTGTTTCATTTCCTTCTCCATCTTTTTCCTCCTCACCTTCATCTTGCTTCTCCTCTGGAGTGCTAAACTGTTGCTTAGAAACATCCATTTTCACCTCGTCTCCTGTTTCTTCCTCAACATCTAATTCATTGTCTACTGAATCATCTGCGTTTGATGATGAGTCCAAGCTGCCAGGACTGTCCACACGCAAGGATTCCTTAACCCAAAAAACAGATGGAGCATGAGAGATTCATTCAATATCCTGATATAAAGACTGACAAAGGGATAAAAAAATAAACAGTTGCAATTAAACAGAAAGTAATCAATCAGCAATAAATGTGGATCCGACATTTTTGGCAGCTCAAGCATCATTAATATCAATATCAAATTTTTTGCTAAATACTGACAGTGCAATCGCTAGATAGATGCCAATATACTTGGATATATGATATATCTTTTCAACCCCTGTTGTGATCTCAACAAAAAGGATACCAAATCTAGATTCGCTTCTGCAAAAATAACCACATATACAAAGTACCACCTAAAACAGAAATGGAAACAACATATCCTACCTCAAACCCACCCATCTAGTAATGTTGTACGTATACTGGAATCTTCAAAGGGAAAAGGACCATATGAAACTATTATTTGATTTTGAATATTACTATAATAAATAGTTGTTGTACTTCTCTATTTTCCACTGTATATTCTTCTTTTTCTAAGACTGCATTGGGAAAAATAACACACTTCCTGTTTTCCTTCACATCAAGAAAGGTTGAATAAATTCGTAAGCACTAAAAGTCACCTCAATCTTAAACTCTTGCCCTTGGTTATTACCAGCTCCAATTTGGTCTTTAGTAATTTTAGCAATCTCTTCGCGCTCTTTTCTACGGCGCTTTAAAACACATATTGCACATAAACAATCAGATTTATGGCGCCTTCTGCAAAAAAATGAGACACTTCAATCAGCATACCATTTTGGAAGTTATATGCTCAAAAAACATTATAAGAAACAAAGAGAAACGCCCACACAAATGCCAATGCAAGACTTCACAACAGATACTGCTGGATTTGTGTTAAAGTATTAACCACAATCAATTGGTTTTTGGTAGCTAAACCAGCAATTTCCTTCTACCATCACGTTTTAAGAATATCCTATATCCTGAAACTTCCATTGCAACAAAGTAACTCCAGCAGTTCCATTATCATCTAACCATGAACATAAAGGTGAAAATTTTGTTAAGCTGTGCAATTCAGAGAGACTCATACATGTAAGTTGCATCAGATGGAACTGATAAATGTAAGTTTCAGAATCGTACCCATGACGCTTCTTCGTTTTCTGTTTTGACTGACCTTTCAGAGATTTCACCTGACTAGATGGTCCACCATTCTCTTGGGTTATATCAACACCTGAGATACGGAAGAAGAAAAAAATAAATTCCATGCA
>NW_019104570.1:106172-150316 GCF_001995035.1 Momordica charantia
ATTTTAGACATAAATATTCTTGTACAAAAAAGACAATGCATTAAAAGGGGAAAAATCAGGAGTCAGAACCGTTTCTGATGCTAATTGACAACACACATTTTTACATGGATACATATCTCTGCAGGAAGTCATATCTGTGCCAAAAGAATGCAAAATCATTTATACATATGAAAAGTTCATTTTATCACCAAAAATACAAAATAATAAATTCACTTCCACCTAGTCAGCAAGAGCTAAGGAGTGTAGTAATTTTAGTTCAATACCAATCAATGACATGACCCCAATACGATGACCAAACTCTCACCATTGGTTGCTGTACCTTGCCCATTGTACAATCCAGCAGCAGTCCAATATTTCGAGAAGTTTTTCTTCACCCTCCTCATAAGATCCAAGATGTAGTCACCTTTATTATTATACCTGTAGCAGTTCTCCCAGATGTATTGCACATCCTTGAAAACATCCTCTGAATTCATATACTTATCACCATTCTCAAGATTGCTGCATATCGTCCCAAAATCCATTGGTGTATCTATCACATCAAAATAATCCTAGAACCGAAAAAAATTCTTTAAAGAGAATAAAGAAGGGGAACAACACTTGCGATAAAATAATATGCATGGTTGCAGAGTAAAATTTTTTCTTCAACAAAATATAAAGAGGATATAAATTATTTAGATGATGCCAGAACAAATACAAGCGACCAGTCAAATGTAAATGCATAAAATTGCAATATAAACAGCCATTCAAGCTATAAATGATGTCGACCATAGCAGAGAATGGTTAGCTTAGCTATCCACTAATATAACTTGGGTCAATATGCAAAACTTGGAAAACTAGAGACCTGTGGAGTGTGGAGTTCCTTATCCTAATCTTCCCTACCATACTTTTTCCACTGCAGCTAAGTGTGCAGCGAGAACTCATCAATCCAGAAATTTCCAAGGCAGTCAAGCTATTTATTTGATTTAATAGTTGCAATTTAGGGAGAAAAAACATTCAGAAAAGTATCACTATTTGCAAGCTAGAACCTCTGTGAAAAAGTGCTTATAATTACACAGCCATAGCTCCAGTCCACTGACCTACCCACGTAAAGATTGACAAGAATGTAAAAAAGATTTGTAAAGCAGTATGGCAGTAGTAACACAAACATATGCAATTACAAAACTGATCCAATTAGCACTAAAAATATAGCAATGCATACTTACAGGTATCCCCAAAGCAACGGGATTCACCGGGACATTAAATGGCTCAGCTGCATCCATTTTCATTACCTTCTTTATGACCTGAATATGAGCAAGGATCGTTATAAGATATGCATTAAGCAGGCTTTAGTACAACAGATGGCTGCCTTCTACAAGGTGTACACTTTAACATGTTTTTTGTACCTACAGTTTTTCTTTCTACATGTTCTTGGAGCTATTTGCATAAGCTCATTTGGTCCTTCAAGTGGATAGTTAATCTATCCTATTTGTACCTACTCTTCTCGACATTGAAATTGAGTTTCTTAATTAAAAAGGGAAAAGAAAAAAGAAAAGACGAAGAAAGCTTCTGTAAGGACCACATACCGTGAGAGCAGTATCCAACTCTGTTTTATTAGGTCGAGAATCCTGTTGAGGCATCCGATTACCAGCCTGTGCCTTTGATGCATTACTTGTCGAATTATTACCTGCTCCGAAGCTCTTGGAAGACTTGATCTTTATGCTTCCAATTTTTTTGGATGCTGTCCCAGAAAAAGCAGATTCCTTTTCGGGCAATGAGTTGGCACTATCTTCCATTTTGTCGGAAACCACGCTATGCTTTTCTAAGCCCATTTGCAGACTGCTCTTATCAGTATCACTTTGAGTTGGCGCATCGGAAGAATTAATCTGAGCGTCCATCATTTTTGACGTCCTGAGCTTCACTTTAACACGTCCAACTGATGATTTCCCTGCAGCCTTGTCAATCGAATCATCAGGATTAACATTTGCAACATTGAGATGGTCAGTTCCCGTTGACGAAGGCGTGTCGACTTCGACATCCATTGCAGAGTCAGACTTGTTGTCATTATCGAACTCCTCCAAACCCGAATTATCTTCGGTAACTAAAGAGGCCGCTTCCTTTCCAGCTCCTTCAATACCCCCTCCTACTCCTTTACGCTTGCTTTTCTTGTTCCCTCGTTTACGCTTCATCCTTCAGCCCAAAAATAGTTGACCTTATTTATCTGGCACTGCGTAACTTGAACCAAAATCTTCAAAAGGCAATGGCCAATTCACCAGGCCACTGTAACGAAAAAGAGAAACGGGAGTGATCCACCAAAACAGGAATAGCCTTCATTTACGAATAATATGATAAAGATGAGATTTTTGGGGGAAATTCTCGAAAGATACGAACGATGCTGTTGGTCGTGGGAAGAAAGTAACAAAAATAGAGGGAAAGCAAATTGGCGCCAACCCAAGAGATTCAGTAAAACCCTAGAATGAAACTAAAAATTAAAAAGGTATAGAAGATTAGAACCGGGAGATTTCATTTAACAGTAGCCGAGCAAACGGAATTTTGCGGGAAACGGTATCGGAATCACGGTAGGAAAGCAGCACATCAAAAACGGAAAACAACAGAAAAGAATCAACCAAGACCAACTGACCAAGCATGCGAACTAATGAAAAGAGAGAGGAGAGATTGAATGAATCATCGTACCGTGCCTGCGAGCAACCAAGAAATTAATCAGTTGGATTGCAATCTTATTGGGCTTCTCCACCTTGGACAAAGCCCAACTCATTCGTCTAGCCCAAGCCCAAGATGAAATAAGAAAGATAGAGGTCAAAAAGCCTGCGCAGCCTAATTACCTTTCCGTGCCACATGCGTTGCAACTTTTGCACATGGCTTACGTCAAACGGAGCTTTTCCGCCGCCGCCGGGTTGAGTTCAGGTAAATAACTGCCTACGTAGAATTCAATTTACGGTTACCATCGCACACGCACACGCACAGGTACAGCAAGCCGAATTTTCACTTAATTTTTTTTTTTAACCAGAAGAAAACGAGAGTGAAGAAGAAAAAGTTGTGAAAAAACAGAAGAAGTCCCAGGATTGGTTTTGGTGGAAACTGAAGCTGAAGAAGTGACATGAGATAAAGTAAGAGGTGGACCCGGTCCCTGACATTCCCCATCTGATCCGATCATGCCTTCCACGTCAGCTCCTCTACGGCCCAGATCGACCCGACCCCCACTTGCCACTTCCGTTCCAAGCTCCAAGCTCAAAAAGCACAGCACAGCACAATCTTATACATACATATATATATATATCCATGACCTGAAATGGCGATGCCGATGCCGGGAGGGAGATACGCTGTTTTGTTTTTGCTCCACTCCCTCTCGCTGTAATTTGTAAATGGCAAGCGACAACAATGATGATTCCACTCTTACAGTCGCACCACGCCCACATGTCAATGCCAATGTCAATGCGAGCCCTACCAAACCCGACTCCCCACCACTCCTTAAGAGATCCAAGACCATCTCCCTCGATTCTTCCCAGACTCCTCACTTCCCCGCCGCCACAGCCCCACTCTCTGCTTCTTCTTCTTTCCGTCAACCCGCTGATCTTCGCCTCTCCTTCGATAATGGCCCTAACAACGCCGAATTCTTCAACCGGGATTATATTTTCCCCTCCTGCCTCGGCCCCTATGCTTCCAAGCCCAGACTCACTCTCAACCCGGCCAAGCACTCCAATCGCCGCCTTTCCCTCGTCTCTGATTCCACTCGGCTCAAGCCTACGGCTGTGCCACACTCACCCGCGACAGGAGCTCCACCAAAGGCGCAACAATCGAAGAAGCAAGACAAGCAGGCCAAGCTGATTGCCAGGCCAGATTCCGTTTCTCACTCCACTATCAGGAGATCTTGGGAATCTACCCATTCTTTAATGCACTATTTGGTTAGTGTTTCAATTTTCTCATAGTCATTGTGTTTCAATTTTCACTTTTTTTAGGTGGTTCTTACCTCAATTCAGTTTCCTCAAGTTCGAGAAAACGGAATTACTGGTCTAAATCTCTATTTTCACACCTCTTTTTTTTTTTTTTTTAACTTTACATGAACTGGGGTTCTTGTCTTTAATTCACCTTTTCCAAAACGTTTTGCATCGTTTATTAATTAATTGCGATTAATTTAAATATTAACCGGCGTAGGAAAGGCAGAGTCTCCGCACCATGCTTTCATCCTATAAAGTACCGCTTTTAGATAATTCAATTGCATAAAACTATACTGAATGAACTCCCAAGTACAGTGCTTCCACCCAGTGTTTAAAAGAAAAAAGAAAGTCAGAACTTGGAAATAAAGGTTTCCTTGGGCTTTGAAAATGAGTCGAATGTGTGCATTCCTTTCGATTATGTTTTAATGTGTGTGTGTATATTTTTATTGTATTTATGTGTGCGTGTATAAATGAATTTAAGCATATATGTTTTCACTTAGAGAGACAAACATGTAATAAGTAGTAAATGTACAATTTTTTAATCAAATAACAAAACTTTCTTGAATGTGTGAACACCCTCTTCGAGGATCAAGTGTGTTCTTCTTGGTGGGCTACAAACCACAAAAATTTCTCTTGTAATTATAGTCTCTTTATGATTGTCGAAGATTGGAAAGCTACTCTTGTCTAGTTTGTAGGAAGGGTTATTTTCACTCTCGCCCTTAGTTTTTAAGTTTCTTTAAAAAAAAAATTCTGAAATTAATGATGTCATGGTAAAAATGATTTTTGCAGCTCATTATCGCTTGTATGTCCATTGGATCCTATGCAGTTTGTCTACAGAAGAAAGTTACGAAACTTGAGGTATTAATGCTATATTTTCGCTTTCCATATATGTACCAATTTTTTGTAATTCATTGTACATTCTTGCAGGAAGAGAAATCTGACCTTCATCAACTCTGTAGTGATAAAAATGTTATTAATGCCACCTGGGGAATTTCAGTACCAGAAGATAACATCTCATTATTTAATATTTTTAATGCCGATAGTCGATCTGTAGCTCTGTATACTGTAGTGTGCACACTTCTTATGCCTTTTCTATTGTACAAGTATCTCAACTACCTTCCCCGGATTAAGAACTTTTCAGAAAGAACTCGAAATAGCAAGGACGAGGTTCCTCTAAACAAGAGAATTGCATATGTGGTCGATGTGTGTTTCTCCATCTATCCTTATGCAAAGCTGCTTGCACTTCTCTTTGCCACAGTATTTCTTATAGGATTTGGTGGATTGGCATTATATGCTGTCAGTGATGGTAACTTTGCTGAAGCTCTCTGGCTTTCATGGACTTTTGTGGCCGACTCAGGAAATCATGCTGACAGGGTTGGCATCGGGCCCAGGATTGTTTCTGTCTCTATAAGTGCAGGAGGTATGCTAATTTTTGCGATGATGCTTGGGCTTGTTTCTGACGCTATTTCAGAGAAGGTCGACTCATTGCGGAAAGGGAAAAGTGAAGTCATTGAAAGAAACCATATTCTCATTCTCGGGTGGAGTGATAAATTGGTAAGTTAATTGTGTATTAGAAGTTGATACCTCCCTTAGCTCAAGCTGTGTCACTGCCACTGGTAGATATTGATGTAAAATTACATTCTTCATTTTGGTTGTTTTGTTCTCTATTCCCATATATGTTGTATTTTCTAACAATTAGATGCAAGCAATTAATTTTTATTTTCATTTGGAGTGTTCAATCATCATTTAAATTTTGGTTCATTTAATATGCATTTGTGTGAAAAACGAATGTTCACTTACTCATAGATTATCAAGAAATCATGGAAGATTTGGTATCTTGTTTTAGGGTTCACTCTTGAAGCAATTAGCAATTGCAAATAAGAGTATTGGTGGAGGGGTAGTTGTTGTTCTGGCAGAAAGAGATAAGGAGGAAATGGAGATGGATATAGCAAAGCTAGAATTTGATTTCATGGGGACGTCTGTCATTTGTAGGAGTGGCAGTCCTCTTATACTTGCCGACTTGAAGAAGGTAAATACTATTCTGCTCGTAGACTTTATAGTTCTTTTGGTAATCTTAATGGTAATTCATATGGTAATCATTATAACTTCACAGGTCTCCGTGTCTAAGGCACGTGCTATTATTGTATTGGCAACCGATGAGAATGCAGATCAGGTTTTGTATTTCTAACGTTGTATAATTTTAATGCTTGATTCATCTTTTGTAAATCAGTAGATATATCACCAAGTATCCTTCTTTCCAGAGTGATGCACGTGCTTTGAGGGTTGTGCTCAGCCTTACTGGAGTGAAGGAAGGTTTGAGGGGCCATGTAGTTGTAGAGATGAGCGACCTCGACAATGAACCTCTGGTAAAGCTTGTTGGAGGTGAAGTTATTGAAACAGTTGTTGCTCATGATGTAATTGGACGCTTAATGATACAATGTGCTCTGCAACCGGGACTTGCACAGGTTATACAAGATGTGCTTTTTAGTATATGCTCTTTCATTTGTGTTATCGAGATTATCATTTATCCACCAAATAAAAATGGTGGATCATTGTCAAAATTTACAGGCTCTATCACTTTTATCTTGTCGAAGTACCATAGATTCATGTTTCAAGTTGTTCTTTTTCTAAATCTAAGTCCTCCGTTGATCTGCATCCTCTAACACCCCACCCCCCAAATTGGACCATTCTCAGAAACTAAAGTGGAAAAGGAAGGAAATAAAGGTTGGTTTGTTCGCTCTTGGCAGAAAGAAATACAAAGGATAATAGCCTTTTGAGATAACTACCTCTCTCCCACACTTTTCGCCTAGTATTTTCGTACCTCTCTCTAATCCCCAAACTCACTCATATTCATAACCACCACTTCCCTAATGAACTCCCAATAATATGTAGTAACCAACCTAATCCTATCGTAATTGTACTTTATCCTTCATTTTATTATTTTACCTCTCTCTCACTCTTTGTGTGTGTTTAACCATTTTCATGTTGAGTCACGTCCTTTCAGCTTCCATTAGTCTTAATCAAATAAATAGGCATGTTTATATTTTCTCTTTCTGTACTTGGTCAGATATGGGAAGATATCTTGGGGTTTGAGAATTCAGAGTTTTACATCCAAAGATGGCATCAGTTAGATGGACAACGATTTGGAGCTGTACTAATTTCATTTCCTGATGCGATTCCTTGTGGAATTAAGGTTGCTGCAGACTGTGGGAAGATAATCTTAAATCCAGATGATAACTACATTCTAAAGGAGGGGGATGAAGTCCTTGTTATTGCTGAGGATGATGATACTTATGCTCCTGGTCCCATTCCTGAGGTTATCCTTCAATTATAACTTAATGTCATTGATCCTGTATCCATTTTGACCATAAAATAAGAAAGTATGTAGTCTAGATAATAATACCCAATATTTATGGCTTGACTTTCCCAATTCTGTTATTAATCCATTCATAATCTGTAGGAAGCCTCTATGTGGAGATCCATTAATCCTCGCAGATAGTAGTACCACCACCCTGCTGACTACCAAAACCAAAAGTTGCTTGCTTAAACAGTTGGATACTTCCTATTCTATTTTAGAAAAGAGGTGTTTTAAAGGAGTTACGATTATAATTGTTATACGTAATTATTCAAATAGAAATTGTTGAATTATTCTAATTGATAATTGGAAATATTCAATACCTACTTCTAATGATCTAAACAGTTGGTGGTCGTTGGGGTTTTCTGTCTTTGTGTACATAGTTAACAAGGTCCGTGTCTAGTAATTGCTGAAAATAAATCTTTTGACTTGAAATACTTGAATGTTACTGAGCTCACTAGAGAAGACAATGATACTACTTCAGCTTGAACCTAAAAGAAGTAAAAAATTAATGCCTCCATCTTAATTAATTGTATGATTTGCAACAATGTTGTTATCTAAGCTTTCTTGCTCAATTGTTTGGCGCTTACTCTTCAGGTGCGCAGGGGATTCTTCCAAAAGATTATCGACCCTCCAAAATATCCTGAAAAGATACTGTTTTGTGGTTGGCGCCGTGATATAGATGATATGATTATGGTATATTGCTTATGAACTTCCATCTCTGATTTGGTATCCTGAAGAATAGGTGTGTTCAACTATGAGTCTATGATAGAGGAATTACTTATTGAAGTCTCACCGTATGGAATATACTTTTCCCCTTCTCAGGTTTTGGAGGCAATCCTCGCTCTTGGTTCAGAGCTGTGGATGTTTAATGAAGTTCCTGAAAGAGAGAGGGAAAAAAAGCTTATTGATGGTGGACTTGATATTTCTAGTCTAGTAAATATTAAAATTATCCATCGTGAGGGAAATGCTGTCATTAGAAGACATTTAGAGTCACTTCCGCTGGAAACTTTTGATTCTGTAAGTTATGTTACTATTTTCATACATAGTTTATCTTTGCATCTCTGATCCAACTACCACCATTTCAAAGTTATAAGATTCTTCGACTTCAGCATTCTGATCACTGAAACTATATGAAACAGATACTAATTCTTGCGGATGAATCCTTAGAGGACTCTGTTGTGCATTCAGATTCACGTTCTCTTGCCACTCTTCTCCTTATTAGAGATATACAGGTAACTATAAAATTTTCCTGAAGCACGCTATGAAACAAACGAAACAATTAATCTTGGAACATGAGTTGGTATCTGTTAAGTTGACTTGAAACTTTGTGTTGGACTTGCTGGAATATATATAAAGTTAAAGGTTGCCACCCTTTGTCATATTGCAGTCAAAGAGGCTTCCGAACAAAGATATGAAGTTAAATTCAACATCTTGGCGGCTTGCTGGATTTTCTCACCACTCGTGGATTCGAGAAATGCAGCAAGCATCAGACAGGTCAATAATAATTAGTGAAATCCTGGATTCTAGGACCAGAAACCTGGTATCAGTTTCTAGAATCAGTGATTATGTGTTGTCTAATGAATTGGTGAGTATGGCACTAGCTATGGTGGCGGAGGACCAGCAGATTAATCGTGTTCTGGAGGAACTATTTGCGGAAGAGGTATTTGTTGTATCTAATGCAAGTTTAAGAAAGTAACAGAAATGATTACTGTTGTAGTTGAACATCATAGGGAACTTGAGTCATATGTTGTAATGGCTTTGTAGATTTGAGAGATGGGTTTTATTGATTGCAGGGGAATGAAATGTGTATTAGACCGGCTGAATTTTACTTAGTTGACCAGGAAGAGCTCTGTTTTTACGACATAATGATTAGAGGGCGACAGAGGCGAGAAATAGTGATAGGTTATCGGCTTGCCAGTTCGGAGCATGCCATTATTAATCCACCGCAGAAATCGGAGCAGAGGAAATGGTCACTTGATGACGTTTTTGTTGCCATATCATCAGGTTGAGGAAGGTGGCAGTTTTCTATTCCTTGATGGGCCATCCACGACGATCTCAGAAATCATCGTTGCGTTGCCAAGAAAGTTATGATTTGTGAAGCTATGTTTCTGGGTAGTATCAAAGTTGTGGATGGAATGTTGGGCTGACTGATGCGCTGGATGGACGGGATCTTTTTTCTTTCTTGTGGGGTGGGGGGAAGGGGGTCATGACAAGAGGATGGTTTTTGTATTGTATTGGGTTGTTAATGTACAGAAAGACATAATGTGGAGTGTAGAATGTAGATATCAACAAAGAAAACGTATGGGTAACCAGACCAATGCAGTTGTAATTTTGATTGATATTGTAAAATGAATGGCAACAGTTGTAGTATATGTGTGTGTTGTGGGGTGGTGAAGTAATGATTGATGATGGGTCGAAAGCAGAGTGGCATGTGGGGATTCGGCTTCCCAGTTTCCCACATGGATGGCGGTATGAATGATGATGGGCGTGAATTCAGGTATCTATAATTGATAATATACGTCATACGATCCCATCCATCCTTCCACTTCAACTTCAACTTCCCACTAATCTCACATTACCATATTACTACTGAAAAACATTAACATCGCTGCTCTTCCTAAAACCATCAATGTTGTATATTTACTATCATTTTTATTCGGTATTATTCTCATTTTTCAAAATACTTGGTTATCCAACCATTTGGTTAGCTATGCTCAGGTTCCCACCTTTATTACTCATAATTAATTTTGTAATAATCGACATCCATATAATATATTTCTTGCTATGCAAATTAAAAAAAAAAGAAAAAGAAAAAATGGTTACACTATATATTTAGTTGTAATATTTTATGTAAATTAGGTTAGATTTGTTGGGGTCATCCTTAAAAATTAGTGGAAATTGAGCTAAATTAAAATTTGCAACACTTTTTTTTTTATAAGCCTATGGTCCAGTTTGACAAAATTGAAAGTTTAGAACAAAAATTGTTACTCAGTAAGAGAAACAAAAAAAGAGAGAAAAAGAAATCAAGGTGCATATGTAAGTACTTCTTGTCCATGGGTACAAGTATAAAAAAAAGGGGTCATTCTAATTCCGGAGTAGTAAAACTCAGTGATTTCCATTATTCTGGTAAGGAGGACAAAAAGGGGAAAAAGCTTAAAAAACTGAAACAGCAGGAGCAGAGCACGTAAGTATAATTATTAGTCCCTTAATTAAAGATTCAACCAGTTAATCAAGATTGGATTAACCCCTTCTTTCCTTGTTCTTTTTGTCCACCTCCGCGTCGGGGCTCTGCCATCATTTTCTTTGTCTATAACACACAGTCACACACACAATCACAAAACACACGGGCAGATCTCTGCTTTGTTTATTGTTTTCTCCGTGTCCATCTCTAATCCAGACCTCTGCTTGCTTCCATGGATTCCTCCGTCACCTTCTCTCCCGCTTCTCCCTATCAACTTCTCTTCAATGCACTCTCCCTCGTTCCCCTCTCTCACCTTCTCGTTGCTCTCCTTATCATCTTCGTCGTTCTCCTCTACAATTTCTTCGAGATTCATTTTCTTCACGACTTCATCCGTGGATTCAGAGGCGACCGCGTTTCCATCACTGCCTCCGACCCCGACTTCTATCAATCCGTTGTTTCCAAGTGCCGGATTCTTCACGGCAGGTTATTTCTCAATTCTCATTCACATATTCACACTTCGTTCATTCAACCATTTTAAGTTTTTCTCATTTCCTTCGTCTTCTCTCCCCGACCAGGTACTTGTCTACTCCATGGCTTTCCAGTCCTCATCTCCAGACTATTTTCCTCAGCATTTTCGGCAGGCCTCCTCCTGTTTCCTATAAAAGGTCGGCTCTGATCTTACAATTCGCATTCCTGATTTTTTTCTGCCTCCTGGATAGTTTTCAGCTTATAAACAAAGCAAAAAAGAATGCGAGTATGAAACATAAGTGATAATACTTTTGCCGAACATCAAACATGCATCTGCTTAATTCATGCAACTATGAATCACATCGAGATTATGAGATGAACCGCTGTTTGCTGTTGACATGTGTGCTGATTTTCCAGGAGTTTGAATATAAATGGAACAAATACCTGAACTTTAAAAAATGCTCTCTCCTACGAGGGCTTTTTAAAACTTTCTACACTAGTATTCAATTCTAAAATCTTGTATCATGAGCGTCTAATAATCCTTACGTCCACTTTTATTAAATTAGACCTATGCTGTTTCCCCAGACAGTTATTCCGTGTACCTGATGGTGGAACAATTGCCTTGGATTGGCTTAGGAGTTCTGAAGGTAAGTTTCGATAATTTCCTCATTAGTTAAGAACGTTTTACCTTCTCTATTTTGTCTTTTGTATCTGATATCAGTAATGATGCATCGTGTATTTGTCCACGAACCAAAGATAAGAAAGTGTGTAATGTTGCTGAATGATGAAAAGGAGATTTACTTGTGATGCTCTTGATATGTCATTTGTTATCTTAAGCGGAAGGGTATATTTTATTTATCTTTATGAATCCAGTTTTCCTAAAACTTGTAACTTACCAAAATTTGACCCTTACTATAGAAATAGTATTGGTCACGCATTAATAAAGTAAATACAGAATTTATACCACCGGTTACTTTGTATACTTCATTCATGTTTTGCTTTTTTATTTTTCCAGTGTCAAACACTTAAAAAGTTTGGCTGCAATGATTTTTAAACTTCTCGCCCACCTTTTTGTGCAACGCTTATTAAGGCTAAAAGTAGCTCAATGGCTTTTTCTCTTCGAGAGGTGAGGCACAAGTGTTAATGAGGTTTGTGGTGTAAACCTCAATTCAAATAATAATAATAAAAAAAAGAATCTCATTAACTATATATTACTTAAACATAATGAGTGTATGAAGAAACAAGAAAAAAGGAATCTCATGTTTCATTGATTGGCACTTATATCATGGATTTCGAAGTTATTGGAAACATTATTATTAGCACTAATGTTTTGTGTTCTACTAAACCTTTAGTGATAAAAATATTATTGGCAACATTATCATTATCACTAGTCTTTTGTGTTCATTGATCAATTTGTATTACATACATTAGTGGGCTTTTACTTTTATAAATAATAGGCAGGCAGTTGATGTTATTTGCCGTGCCATCTCCCGAATCATAAAATTTTAAGTCTTAGTGTGCTCTCATGAAGGTGCAAGTCTATTTAAGAATACGTATAAACCTCTTACAAACAAAAGAAGGCATAAACTATAAGGCCTAGAATTCGTGCATTACCTTATTGAGCCCAAGGCATAAACTTCAAAAGTCTGGACTAAATATTAGTTGTCTGTGGGATCAAGTCACTGGTTAAAATCAACGTGATCCATGCTGAATTTCACATATTGGGTGATAAAAGCTATTAAAATTTTTCAGTAATGGAAGGGATATGTTATTGGATACTTCCCTAATTTTTACCCTCATATGCAGTTAAATGGGACGGCTATAGTGTGAATGTTAGCACTCCTGACAATGAGAAAATACCAACCGTTATAGTCATTCCTGGACTAACCAGTGACTCTTCTGCAGTCGTAAGTTATATTTCATCTTCTCCTCTGGTGTATTGCAAATTTCATTCATTCTTATTTCCTGAATTTCCCAATCAAGTTTCTTTGCTTCCTTCTTCTTCTTCTTCCTCAGATGTATATGTTTACACATGGAAGGACTTTCATTGGAGATATTTTAATTATTATCACTATAGGTTTTTTCTACAACTCATGCTAGTTATAGTCTGAACAGAACATATATTCCCACGTGAAGAATAGAATGGTTATCAAACTATCATGTCTTTCCTGTAACAATCATGTGCATATCAAAGTTATCACTATCAGAACCCAGGAGACAGGAAAATACATCATCATTTAAAAGGCTACTGTCAGTAGTTATATATAAAAGGCTGGTTTTCAATAAATTCCTGAAATGTTTAATCTAACATTTTGATTGATGTCCTTAACGCTTGAAGGTAAGAGATTAAAATTTTACTTTATGAAAAATATTTCATTAAATAAATAAATATTACAAAAATAGAAACGAGAATGGTGATGCCGAATTGAAACAAGACTTGATCTTTTCTAATTATAGAATTTTATATTTAAAAGAATTTGAAAGGAATTATTGAAACTATGATAATAATGCACAACAAATTTTTTTTTTCCTTTTTACATCAGCAATACCAACTCATATTTGGAGTAAGAAAATAAAATATGGAATTCAGATATACGTGTAGAAAAGGGTGTACATCATGAAACATTTTTGCAGCATTTGATCTAAGCTTTTATTTATGAACTATTTTCTGGTTGTTTTGTCGGGCTCATGAAGGTATATTATTTTCACAGTATATTAAGCATTTTGCATTTTGGATGGCAAAACACGGATGGAATGTTGTTGTGAGCAATCATCGTGGTCTTGGTGGCATATCACTTACTGTAAGATTGCTATTAATTTTACACTGTAGACATGGATTTAACCTCAAGATAGAGGTGCTCAATCTTATATCAAAATATTACAACACATCTATTTCCTATCAGTTTCAACTTATTTTATTTAAGAGACAATTGCAAATTATAATATGTGATCTGCATATTGATCATACGTTGTGTTTCAAAAATTATTTAGAACACTCATGTAGTTTGCAAGTATGCAAATCATATCATTTTATCGATTAGATTTAATAGAATTGGTACACATGACAATGTGACATATGTAAGATAAGTCGTGTGTACCAATTCCATTGAAGTGAACTTACAGAAGAGTATAAGTGAATGTTTGAGAACATTATTAAAACACAAGAGGATCATTTGAAAAGTAGGCCAGTCACACCGTTGAGGTTTGTAATTTTACCTCTATTCAATGGTTTTTTTCTGTAATATGCATCCAGTCAGCATTTCTTGCAAATTTTTCCAGACCTTAACATTTTAGATTGCATCATTTGTATATAATTTTTTTTTATGAGAAACCTTTCTTCCATGGAGAAAAATGAAAGAACACAAGGGGCATACAAAAAGAGAACCCCCAAAAGGAGCCAAACTAAGACAAAAATGGGGCTCCAATCTAACAAAATAAGACTAAGGGCAATTACAAAAAACCTTATCCACTAAAGCCTAGGGAGATACATGAAACCTAAGAAGGGACCAAATCTCCTCCCAGATCACTCAACCCCTCTATTTATATATATTTTTATGTGCATGGATAAAGAATTCTTGAATCATAGACACACTTTCTTAAATTTATCATGTTTGCTGAAGTGGATATCTTTTACCAAGTCCTGGCCTAATCAGCTAATAAGTACATTTAGAAAGTTTTATGTCAATTATTGCATTCACATTTATTCTTCTTGAATTTTGAAAAGCAAAAAAAAGAAACCAAAAACTTTTGGCTGAAACTATATGAAAGGTTCAAGTTGGGACGAGCTCCCTACTGGCTGCCAAAGGAAATTACCAAAGGAAATTACAAAAGAATGAAATGAAGTTATTACTTTTAGAAGATGAGTTTAAAGTTTTAAACAAGTAAAAAGACTCGTGTAAGAAAGTTGTATATGATAAAGTGTGCAGGGAATAAAAGAGAATCCACATAGAACACATTAATTTGCTGTAATGTACAATGTGTCTAATGTAGTTCCATATTTTGCGACTAAATATGTATTACTGAAAAATGGGGATCTGACATTACAAAATCTCTCTTGCTATAGAGGTACAAAACTGAAAGAGTACCTTTGACCTAAAGGACATCTTCAGGAAATTTGTAGCACGGATTCCAGTGAACTGTGGGACGCATTATTTTCTGTACACTAACATGCTTTTCCAGATGATTTATTATTATTATTTATTATGGACGTCTGTATATGTGATATGATACTTCTCTGAAATCTTGGTACCCATTGTTCATTGGCCAGTCTGAACGCCTCTATAATGCTGCATGGACTGAGGATATTAGGAGAGTGGTTGGCCATATTCATAGTCAACATCCAGACGCCCCTCTGTTTGTTGTTGGAACTAGTATTGGCGCAAATGTTCTGGTATAAGTATTTATCTATGTAAGCACTTTATTAATTCATGTTTCTTGACTGAATTGCATTTTGTGGGGAAGCCAGGAGACGTAGAAAAGTAGGATGGCCTTGAATCAGCTCATAAGTGCTTTTTTGCTAAGCTTATGAAGGTTACAGTAGCTTAAGAAGCTGAGAAATGGTTTTGGGGAAGCCAGGAGACGTAGAAAAGTAGGATGGCCTTGAATCAGCTCATAAGTGCTTTTTTGCTAAGCTTATGAAGGTTACAGTAGCTTAAGAAGCTGGGAAATGGTTTTGGGATCAACGGGAAAAAAATTATTGTAGTGTAACAATCTTTATTTATTATTATTACTTTTATCTGATCTAATTTTTTTTATTATTCCATAATCTCAATTATGGTTACTGAAGGTGCTGCTCACGGTTTTGGTAAACATAAAAAGGATTCATTGGACATAGTTGGGAATTGATTGCTTAATAGATATACAATGTTAGCTTATCTTGGAGAAGTTGGTAAAATTAGTTTTATGCATAATGTTGCATTTCTTTTTACCAACATCCACTACTTGCTTCAGGTGAAATACCTCGGAGAGGATGGTGCTAATGTCCCTATTTGCGGTGCTGCTGCTATTTGCTCCCCTTGGGATCTTTTGGTTAGTATGCCATTTGTGTTCTGAATAACCATGTATGACTTAATTGATGCTTTAATGCATTAGAGTTCAAAATGGAGTGAAGAATCTTCAACTTACAGCATCGTTAAGAGGTTATTTTTTCCAATATTTTTTGGACAACCTAGTGATTTTGGTGGTATAGTAGAACCCATCTTAGTCATCCTGCCAGTCCACTTTCTGGGCTTTCATTTTTATCTTAATTTCCTAAAAGTCCTTGATATCCTGAATAGTTTTCTTTCTTACCGTAGAAACTTCAAACCAGGTGCATGTTTTTTCCCCTCGCTCTGATCTCCGTAATATAGCATGTGTAGAAAGAGACTATTCAGTTGATTTCAAGATGTTTTAACGGATATACCCATCACACCTCCATTCTTTAACTTAAATGCGTCTCTCTTTTATAAGAAGAATTCGTGAGGAAGTTGTTCTCTGGTTTGTAGCAAAGTTTAGACGATTACAGTCTGCAAACCTGATGGGCTGATATCAGTTTAGTTTCTATTTTTCCTCCTATACATGTGAAGCAGATGAAATATTAGAATCATTCAATAAATTTTATAGCTATGAGTGTCGTCACTTAATACAGTTGAAGTATCACTCTTTTCTCTCAGGATTCAATTTTTGTTTAAAACTTGGCACAATGTCATTGTCATTATAAGACCCAAACCCAAACTTATATTCTGTTTTTAAAGGTCTAACACAATTCACATGCCGTTCCCTTCTGTAGATATGTGACAGGTTCATTAATCGCAGGCTTGTTCAGAGTTTTTATAATAAAGCTTTGGCGCATGGCTTACAAGGTTTTGCGTTATTGTACGTCTAAACATGTTTGATGACCTTAATATGATTTTTTTTTGGTACTTAATGGCATATACTTAGAGACCTTTACTGCTTTAACTATTAAGCTTAAGAAAACATTTGCATCTTTCCAACTTTAGGGTTTGTTATGTGATGACCAAATTATATTTGGCTGCAGGCATCAATCCAACTTGTCTCAACTTACAGAGTGGGAATCCATTAAGAAGGTCCTTGGCTCTGTTACATCATATTTTGGCATGGACGTTTTTTAAGTCAAGCAACTGAAACTTTGTGAACTTTGATATGATTCTCTTGTGCTGGATACCCTCGTTGATGTCTCAACATGAGCTTCCCTTCGATTTTATCTGGAATTTATGCACAACTAAGATATCTATCTATTCTTCTTTGGTTATAGGCAGTTCAAAATAGTCAATGTTAACAAAACTACATATTGGGCTGTCCTCATGTGAGGAATACAAGACTATAAGTTACATTTGATTTCATAACAGAATGGAAGAAAAGTTATATCAACGCTTGATACATACAGCTCTTATCTGTAGGTCTAAATAGTTTACTTGGCTATCCATCCAATGCCCTTAGATCGGAGTAATTTTTTGAGGGCCTGCAAGTGAGTCTTTCTTAGATTCAACTTCAGGACTTGCTATTCTCTTCTTATTTCTTAGGAATTCTAAATTGAAATTAGGACAGATCCTTACAATAGTATGTCTGAAGTTTGTTTGCATCTAACTATAGTTCCTTATAAATATATATATATATATATATCTCAATATTTTCTTCTTGTTTCATGGCAGTCACGTTCAGTTCGTGATTTTGACCACTACGCTACACGCATCCTTGGAAATTTTGAGGTAACCCACACACTTATTTTGGGGCTGGTTTTGGACTTAAAAGTAACGTCTGAGTATAGGTTTTTTTTTTTTAAATAATAATAATAACAATAAATTGATGCAGAATTCTGGTTTGATAGGATAATTTTGAATGGCACTTCTCAAAACATAAAAAATATAAAACAGAAATAATATTTGTGCAATTTTTAAATAACCATGTTTAAGTACGATTTGTTGTAAGTCTGTTATATTTTTCAATTAATATGTAGAAGAAATAAATAAAAATATATGAACGAAAAATATCTTTTGAAACTGTTTTAAGAACATCTTTTAAGAAAATACACCCAAATAGCCCTTTATGTTTTCATATATCTGTAAATGCTAAAACATGTTTTCCCTTCCCAGACCGTTGATGCATATTACAGGCACGCCACTAGTTCTACCTGTGTAGGAAATGTAGCAGTGCCACTTCTCTGTATCAGTGCTTTGGACGATCCATTGTGCACAAAAGAAGCCATTCCATGGGACGAGTGTAGGTAGGACTTATTCCTAGCTAGTTCATGCTTGTGCGGTTGCTTTTTTGACATCAGTTGCTTTATTATTTCACCTTTTTATTTACTTTTCCTAAGTGGATGTCTTTTTTGTCAGTATCGGACGTTAGATTTTTGTCATTTTCCAAACATCCCCTTACCCAAATGTGAATGTGTAAAAAGTGCCTGTATGAACATTATTTTTTGTTTTGTTTTGCGGTTACCTACATAACCAAATCAATATATTGCAGCATGTGATGGTTTAACGAGGAAAAGGGTTCGATAAAATACTTTTTTTGCTTAAAATAAGTCCAAGATTTTATACAGCACTCAAATAGTTGTAAAGGCTGTTTCGTTACATTCTGACATAGCAGGTCCAGTACTTTCCAACATTACCAGAAGAGTTCCAAAAAATATTTTGAAAACCGTTTTCTGTTTTTTTCCTCTCAAAACTGTCATGGAAAATTGTATTGAGTGGCTTGTAAAAGGTAATCTTACTGTTCTTTTGGAATTATAAGAATTTGCCAATTTGGAAGGAATAACAATTTGATTTTCTTTGAAAAATAAGTCATTTGTGAGAATACACTGGAAGAATCTTTTTAAAAAACATAATTATTCAAACATGTTTTTACCAACTTTTTCTTCTAAATAAAGAAAACTCTTCTTGAAATAGTTTCCAAACCTCTAGTTTATTTGTTTTCTCACCTTTATAGCTGGCCGAGTATAATTCAGTGCTACGACTCACCTAATCCTATCTTTTTTGTAGTTTGGATAACCTTGGTTGTTTGATTATTTACAGGGCAAATAGGAATGTTGTTCTAGCAACGACACTGCGTGGAGGACACCTAGCCTTCTATGAAGGAATAACTGCCAGCAGCCTGTGGTAATATACATGTGCTCCCATTGTAAATCGCAATGGGAAATTGAAATCTTTGTGCAGTAATTATTATCATAGTACTAAAGATAGACTCTGCTTAATTTATGAAGCATGTTTAAGTTGTTATAGAAGAGATCATGGATTCTAATGTGTTAGATAACAAAGCTGGTGGAATTTGTCAGAAAATGTCCACTATAGGATTAGATAGCTCATACTTTCATGTGGAATTTGGTACCAATTATATTTTTCGTATTATGGAAGTTTTGATCTTTTGCTTTCATTGTGGGTCAGGGTACTTGAGCATAAAATTGCAAAGAAAATGAGTGAATTACCGAGTACTTAGAAGTCTCAGTAGATTTTATCTTGCAGCTAACTTTCATTAGCGAAATTGGATTTAAGGTCATCTATTTATAACTGATCATGTCAAATCACTTCCTGTAGGTGGGTGAGAGCTGTTCATGAATTCCTTGGCGTACTGCATTCCAGTCCATACATCGGCGTAATGAAGCAGGTATGGTAACATGACCATAATAAAATCTATAGCATTTAGTGCTCAAGTACATTGAAAGACAATTCATGAATCATGAATGATCAAATTATCCAATCTAATAAGTAGAGCCCTGACATTTCAACATTTTCCTATCGTCCTAGACTCATCCACTTTAGATGCTCTCCAGAACAAAGGATCACCTAACCTTTCAACATTTTCCCATCGTCTTGGAGTTGGGATAGGAGCTCTCTTGAGTTGGGATGCAATCCCTTTCAGTTTTGAAAAATTTTGGCTTTCCCATCCCTCCCCTTCAAATGATATGATAAAAAACCACTGGAACATTTTACTTATGAGAAGCCTTCATATCTATATACCTCATACAACGTATACTTTGTTGCAGATGCAAAAGAGTCAGACAACAGCTCCTACTCCGAGCTTTGCCATCGACAAGGGTCCTTACGTGAGTGTTTTGGAAGATGGAATGGTGACTGCTGTAGGTGACGAGGAGCAAACAGATGACAGTGTGCAAGACTTGGCAATCGAGCAAACGGAAAATGTTAGTCCAAATGACACAGACAAAGAAAAGGCTGACCATTTTAGGAAGAATGACCAATCAGAGCGGTACCAAGAGAATAATACAACACATGTTACAACTCCCATAAGGAAATGCATAGATAGTCTTTCACGCCAGAGTGGGAAATCAATTTGGCTGCTCGCCTACATTGCCATCGTCACAACTTGGCCAATGGTGCGCCCAGCTCTCTCGTTACTCTTTAGGAAGAGATATAAAAATGCCTCACCTGGAGGATCACGCAAAAGATAGAATTTCGTGTCATTAAGTAGTAATAATAGTAAGTTACTGTTCAATGGAAATAAAATAATGGAGAAAAGGTTAGAATTACATTTACTGTAGTTTGTTAGGAAACAAGAAATCTGAAACTAGTATCGTATTTTATTGTTCTTTTCCAACTCTTCATGTATCAGTTCTGTTATTAAAAAGAAGTATAAAATTGATCTCTGGTTACTCCATTTAGAAGCATGATTGATTTAAGCTTTTAATGTTGTACCAAGAAGTCGCTCCATGAGCATGAGGAGATTGTTTCAAATTAACCAGTTCCGTTTTCAATTCACTGGAAACTCGTAGTTGTTAAGTGATGTGGAAGGCAAGGCAAGTAATAATTTGCATTTAAGCTACAGTGGACATCCGACCTGCTCCACCAGAAAATCAAATATTTGCAGATTCAACTACAACCTATGCTGCATTTCACATCACGAAAAGCAGCTGCTGCTTAATGAAAGAATAATGCATTGCAAAATCCTGCATTGATATTGATATTGTATCGAAGGAAAGATAAATCCTCAGGGGCAAGCTTTCTGCCACTGGAATATGGATAATGCATGTTAGCGTCAATAATTTGTTACTGGTGAGAGATTTATATTATGCATAAGCTGCCTTTATTATATACATGTAGCTGCTTCGGTTGGGTGGTCATTTTCCACCACCATCTCTCCCATACAATCACAGTATGATGTGGGATGATCATTTTTGTCTTAACCTTGAAACAACAGCCTCCTCTCTCTCTCTCTCTCTCTCTCGTCTTTAATTTTAAAGCTAAAGCAAAGAGACCAATTCTCCCACCTAACCAACCATCAAATACACCATATCTTCCCAGTTCCCACACCCTTACTCTCAAGCATGGAAGACCCAGAAACGCCTGCTCCCCCCGCCACCACCGTCGACACCTCCCGCCCATTCCGCTCTGTCAAAGAAGCCGTTGCAGTGTTTGGGGAGCGGCTTCTTGTCGGATCCGGAGAAGCTTACTCGTCGTCACCGAAACCGTGTGCTAATGTCCAGTTGGAGTGGAGGAGATCAGTAAAAGAAGAGAGAGAACATGAAGTGGTGGTGGAGACCCTGAAGAAACTTGAAGCGGAGCTGGAGGAGACGAAGGAAGAGTTGAGGTTGCTGAAGGAGAGGGAAGAGGATACGGAAGTAGCATTGGCATCGCTGAATGCAGAGCTACACAAGAACATGTCCAAGTTGGCCGAGGCCGAGGCCGAGGCGGCTGCGGCAGCCACGAGAAGAATTACAATGGGAAGCGAGAGAAAGGAAGAAATGAAGGGGATGGTGAGAATGGAGGAGGCGGAGTCGCCCACATTGGCTCAGATATTGAGCTTTGGAGAGCAGAGTAAGAGTAAGAGTAAGAGTAAGAGAGGGTATTTTGGAAAGAGAAAACCAATAATTCCACTGGTTGGAGATTTGTTGTTCAGGAGAAAGGGGTCTCCTCATGCTCTCCATTCATCTTTCAACTCCTTCAATTACAAATCTTAAATTTCCCTTCTCCCTTCTCACCTGCATGCTTCTAAGTTCTACTTCCAATGTGTGTTACTGTTACTGTTTACCTTGTCGTGAATTGTGATGTAATGTCCTATTGTTTTTCTTTTCCCTTCTCTTTTTTTTTTCTTCTTCTTTTTAGAAAACAATTATATATAATATCAATTAACGCAAATACAACTTTTATATTAAACAAAGTGATGGAATTCCAACCCATGTTAAATGAATTAGCTTGTCAGTTGAAAAGTTTGAGTATATAAGAAATTTTGCGTATATCACGACAAAGCTATTAAAAGGAAAAAAAAAAGCTATTTATACTATAGGAATCTAAATTATTTATTTTCTCATTTCTAAGGCACCGGAAAAGAATTATTTACTTTATAACACTCCGAATAAAAAAAAATGATATAATGGAGACTTGAACCCGGATCTCTAGATTAAAAAACAAGCATATCACCATTGTACCGAAGTGAGTTTTTTACAAATTAGGCATGTTTCTTAAAGAGATGACATGGCCAGAATTATAAAAAAAAAACATGGCGCCAACGAAGCACCATGTAACTCGGAAATTGTGAAGTGGTATAGGTCTTCTCTTTCAAGAATTTGGAGTATTATTCTGGGAAATAGTTTGAAGGTTGATATATATTTGGATTAAGTTTGAATTAAAGCATTATTAAAAAAAATTTCATCTTTTTAGAATGAAAACTCAAATTTGTAAATGATAGAAAGAAAAATATGGGGGTAAAAAGATGAGTGTCAAATTTGGTTGAGATTGAGCTTAGAATAGCAAATCATCTTACGATTTAAAAATATAAAAATGTGACAGTTACAAATATGATAAAAACATTCAGTAAAATTAGCAAAGTAGCAACAATATTTAATTTTTTTCAAATATAGATTGTTTTGGAAAAAAAATAGAAGTCCAATTTTAAAATGACAACTTTTTCCAATGATATATATTTTTTATATATCTGACTATTAATATGAGTATCTTGCTATGTATATGATGTACTAATGATATGAGTGTCTGTGTAATATGTATGTAATATATATTTAATATATTATTGATATAAGTGTATGATATTCTACTGATTTATTAACATAGGTGACATATTTTAAATATGTACAAAAATTTGCTACCCATCCCATTTTCCCTGTAAAAAATGATCTGTAAAATAAAAAAATAAAAATAAAAAAGTTTTAGTGGTCAGGGAGGCAGGATACTCGGAGGAGGAAGAAGAAGAAAAGAAAGTATCAAAGGCGGCGAAGGGCAAAGGGCGAGGAAGAAGCACACGAAAAACTGAGAAAAGAGAGCGTCTTTTTGTTTTGTTGAAATTTGCCCTCGTTTTTCACACTCCGCTCTCCCCCCATACTCCTCGTTATCGCTTCTCTGATCTGAGCCTCCAATTTCCTCAATCTCTTCATCGATCGTTTTCCCTCGTTGCTTTCGTATCGGGAGAAGGAAGATCGATTGGATTGAATATGCATGCCGTGGTGTTGAATTCGTCGCCTTACACCAGAGCCCCGCAACCCCTTGAAACTCCTTCTTCTTCTCGTGCTTTCAAGGTCCCCTTTCATTTCTCTCTTCTACTCTCCGTTTTTGGTTCATCAAAATCAAGTTAATAAGTTTCAATCTGGAATGTCTTGTAGATCTCGAGGCCATTCCTTAGCCATGTTTCACCCTCAAGAGAGCGCACCCCTCTCTGGCGGAAATCGTGTCGCTCCTTTCGAATTCGATTGCCTACAAACTCACGCAGGCCAGGTATGATCTCCTTTTTCTTTTTCTTTTTTTAACTTGGAGTGGATTCTATCGGGATGTTTGTTTGCCATCATCGCTTAAATTAATTGCTCACTGTTAGGGTAGATATGCGATTAGTTGTCGATGCTGGAACGAAGCGGATGCATACATAATTTGTCCCCTCCCCACCTACCTCTTTCTTTCCGAGCGTTTTTACTGACCAGTAATCTTTGTGGTTTGATTCGAAATTTGCTGGTGACAGTTATGAGAGCGGTTGCAACTTCCAATTCGGCACTGGAATTGCCACTGACTGCCGAGAATGTTGAGAGTGTGTTGGATGAGGTTCGACCATATCTTATTGCAGATGGTGGAAATGTGGCATTACATGAAATAGACGGAAATGTTGTACGGTTGAAGCTACAAGGAGCGTGCGGCTCATGTCCAAGTTCTGTTATGACTATGAAGATGGGAATCGAACGACGTTTGATGGAGAAGATCCCAGAAATAGTTGCAGTGGAACCAATAGCAGACGAAGAAACTGGACTGGAGCTCAATGAGGACAATATAGAGAAGGTAAATGTTCATTTTCCCTCGACGGTATGATGATTTAGATAGATGCACTAACTCATATGATTATGTCCTTCGTTTCTCAATCTCATATTTTTGCTTTATACACCCACCTGCCACCTACCTGCAGTCTCCGACCTGGAGATGGAAATTGGACTCACTATTAGTGCGGCCTGCTGGTTAGTTTGATATATATGATTACTATTGCTTTAATCACAAAGTAAATGAGTTTGGGATCTCATTAGATTTACTACTTCTTTATCGGGTCGGTCACAAAGGTCTTTTGTAATTTTCAGTTAGGCATCATTCTTTTGGATTGGAGCCCTTTTCTTTAGGGGTTCCCTCTTTCAGGGCTGTCTTTTTGTATGCCCGTCTTGTTCTTTTTGTATCTATTTTCATTATTCTCAATTAAATCGTTGTTTCTTATTAAAAAAAATCATTAAGTAAATGTTGTTTCTACCCTAATATGGCCTTTTTCAGTTTCTTGGATACTGTTGTGTTGACAAAACAACATTTGTCATAATTGTATATACTTCTAATGTCATAATTGCATCTTCCTTCCATTCGTTATAGCAATATCAATTAAGTGCATCCATGTGCTACTGCTACTTGGTGTTGTATTAGACGATGCCTGCGTCATTTCATCAAAACCTTTGAATCTTGCTTGCTTATTAACCTCCATGTGTTTCCATTCCATGGTGACTTGTCCCATCTCACCCTTGGAACTAAGATTGGTTGTAGTTCCATTGTTATTATTGTTAAAATCACGATGGAGATCTTTAAACTCCATGTAATATTGGAGACGAATTCATAGTCATTCATGTTTGTAGAGTTGTGATGGAATAAGTTCGGTTTAGATTTACTTACGAGTTCAGAGTTCAGAAGGTGAATTTTCTTTTCTTAGGTACTTGAGGAGATAAGACCTTACCTTGTTGGGGCAGCCGGGGGATCTCTTGAACTTGTGGGTATCGAGGAGCCAATAGTTAAAGTTAGGATCACAGGGCCAGCCGCTGGGGTCATGACAGTTCGTGTGGCTGTTACACAGAAATTGCGAGAGAAGATACCAGCAATAGCGGCAGTTCAACTTTTGTCATAATGTTATGCTTTAATTTAATAACTTGCAAGCATAATGAATTTGTGATGCACCACACCATTTCTTGGAGAGATTGTGTATAGTTTTTCGTTACTCAGTTTGCTTAATAATAGGTTCTCTTACAATTTGTATATGGTTTATGGTTGAATTGTTGCTGTTATAAGATAATCTCATGCAAGAAGGTAGCCTCGTGAACAATTTCTAAATTATGATTTGCCTTCCAAGTAGGGAACAAATAATTTGGAAAATTCGATAAACTCATCCCTTTAAACTATGGATTACAATGAATGGCCTAGCTTCTGTTCATGTATAATCGTTGATGGATTAACTGTGAAAATATTGAACAGAAGAACAGCCAAAATTTGAATTTTTCACCTAAAACAACAGGTGCCAAGACCTATCTTCTCAATGACAGTACGGTTTAATCACTGAATCAGCGCCAGCAGTAAATAACCAGGGCTGCCTTGGGGTGAATTTTGCAGTCCATTACTCCTGCATTTGAGACACAAGCAATGTGATATCCTCAGTTTCTAGACTAACCAATAATACCACTGAATTTCTTACCACCTGACTTGTATTTTTTGTCAATCATGCATAAAATTGTTCCATTTCCATTTACAAATCATACCCACTCTAAGAGAGAACTTAATTCATGCAAACGGCCCCTTAGAAAAGAAAATTCAATTAGAGATAAGCGGTCCATGAGCATCATGGCCTTGTTTGCCCTACAACTAATGGAGACACCAACTAATAAATTCAATTAGAGATAAGCGTCTCATGGGCCTTGCTTTGCCCTACAACTAGTGGAGACACTAACTAATAAGATGGACGACAGAAGAACATAAGTAACATGTGTTCTTTTTACAAACCATTGGATAACCATTTTGCATTACCCTCCAATTCTCTGTGTTCACGTATTTCTGCTCCAAAGAAATTGAATTAGTCGGTGACTGTGAGACGACCAATCCAAGAAAGTCAATATTGAGAATACTAAGAAAATTTAAGGTATAATTTCAGAGAACCAAATCCCCCTCCCACCCTCCAGAAAAAAAGAGAGAAACAGAACACAGTCCTTAATTAACACTACTATATACTTCTGAAGGCAAAAGGACGCGAGGGAAAAAATGAAATAAAAACTGCACAGAGAATCTGTTTCAGGATTACACATAAATAACTGAAGTTCGTTGGTTCTGTGGAAGGAAGAGAAAGGTAGGTACTCTTTCTAGGGTCACCAGAAACAGGACGCCTTCTAGAATCTCTTAATATAACAACTCATGCACTACGTAACTAATTGTAACGACTACAGCCCGAGTTCTTGGAGAAGTTGATTCCATCTCGGAGTTTCTTCGTCAAAAATGTACGTCAGCGGCGAAATTAGAACCCCGCTTCCTCCAATCTGCACCAATTGCTTCCACGTGAGAAACTATAAATGGTGTCATGTGTGTGCTAAGCCAATTGATAAAGCACTATACTAGAGATGTAGTTAGGAATACTGTTTCTATAACTTGTAGATAATAATTGTTCAAGACAAAAGCTAATGGCTTACTGCTCTCAGTTGCTGAACCGACTTGTACAGGGATTTTTTGGGCACACATATGACAATGGCATAGTAATCAGCTACTACCTTCCCATCACGTTTGCAGAAAACTGGACTTACAGTAGGGCCCTGTATGGATAACCAAAACGAAAAGCCGAAAAAAAAAAAATTATACACAGGAATGTATGTTCACTTTCTAAAGAATAGTTATTTTTCCCCTTTTATATTGGCCGGTGTGTGTGTAATGAAGGAATTGCTTCCACCTGCAACCCAGACAATGATGTTTGACTTAAAACACGCTCGGCAACTCCTTGTTCACTACTTCCTCTCATGTTTGCAGTCACCTGATAGTGTTCGAGTATGAGAATATCAAGCTCAGAAGGAAAAGAAAAAAATATATCGGTCATAAGTTACACGGGAACTGGACTCACCGTGAACTGACCAACAGCCCTCAAATGTGCCTCCAGTCTTTCAATAATCTCATGGGTTGTGTCTAATGCACCTTTCCTCTGAATCAAGGACTTTCGGCTGGCAAGAAGAACAGCCTAGAAAGCATAATCTTTGTAGTAAGATAACATCTGATATAGAGAGAACCTAAACAATTATCCAATGACAAGCTTCTCCAAGGATTCTCAGTTCTACAAGAACAAAGGCTTGCTATGGACAGAAACCAATCCAGAAGTTTACCTGGCTTTCCAAAACCACTCCACCTTCAATTTCTTTCAAATTGTTCTCCTTCAGCGTGGTCCCGCTACTTACAAGGTCCAAAATAGCATCAGCTATCCCCATCTGCATTTATAAGGGGAAAACATGGTTCTATAAGTTCTATCAGGGTATACTGCTGAGCAGTAAAGGTCATCCAGATAACCATGTCTTCTTCAGCCATGGATCTGAAAAGTTCTATCAGGGAATTGGCATTAACTTTCTTAGTATCAGACATCTTAATTCTTACATTAGTAGCTGGAATTTTTTGACCTAATTAATCTTTCCTTGCTGAAAACAAGGGGATAATGCATCAGGAACATTTCTACCTATAGTAAATGCATTTTCATCCCAGCTTGCAATGCTTTTCAGAAGTTACACTTTAGACCCTAATTATGTCTCCACACGGCTGGACTTTCTGCTTAAAGCTTTTGATATTAATTGCAGTAAGTCCAAGTCGATTGATGGGTGGCTCAACGAAGTGTCGTTCATATGGCTTTTAAATGGTAAAGCTAAGACATTATGGAAGTGTGCTGTTAGAGCTTTTTCGTGAATGTTGTGAGAGAACATAAAATAGAGTTTTTGAAGGAAATGTATCTCATTTTGACAGGTTCATAGATGGTGTACAGCTTACGACATCTCTTTGGTGCCTGAAACACAAGGATTATTTTTGTCATTATAACTTATCCTTGATTCTAAAGGATTGAAAGCGCTAGTGTATCAATTTCTGTTGGGAGGGGGCTCTCTCATCTCCTGCCCTTACATTGTCTCGTCTTTGCTTTTGTTTTGTTAATATAATCGTCTCTTATCCAAAAAAAAAAAAGGCCTCCTCACGGCTGAAAGTTTGGCCAATGTACACCTATTTAACCAAACAATCTTGCACAAGGCAAATGTGAGCTATTTGGGACACACATGATGCATATTCTTGAAGTAGCTAATACATAAAGGAGGAAGAAATTTTGTATAGAGTGCAACAGTAACTATCTTCACTTGGTCATTTTAAAGCATTCTTTTGCTGACATTTTCACTCGAACTATGAATGTACGTGGCCTGGCCTACAATGATAACATACTTTCAGAACACGGTGTCCTTTATCCAAAAAACAACTATTACTAAAACTTATCTGGAACCTATAAGGAAATTTGAAGGTTTTCCAGAGGCAATATTGTCAGGTCATGCATTGAATCCGACACTAGCAGCTCACAAACATAGTGGAAATCAGAAACCAACTCAAGACAAAAACTCTGCATTTCAGCAAGAATAATTACCGCAGGGGCAGCTTCTAATGCTCCATCAGCAGTTGAAAAACAGACATGTTTCAACCCATTCTCTTTAAGAAATTTGGGGCCGAGCTGAGAAAAATGACATTATTGAACTTATCCAATTAGTACTCCACGTTTAAACTCCAAGCTGAAACTATTTACTTAAAGAAAAAGAAGCAGGGATGTGACGGATAATGAGGAAAATCATACATAAGTAAATCCAGTAGCAACTCGAAGAGGCTTCTCCGCAGTCCACTGGGGCATCTGAGCTAGATCCCATATTGAATTTATATTCTCGAAAATGCCATATTTGGGTATCTAATTTGAGAGGATCAGTTGACGGTGTCATAACATAATTTTTTAAAAGCTCGTGATGTTATAAAAAATAATAATATATAAATAAATCAATCAATGTGGATGATATCAAGAGAGGAAAAACTTACAGCAAGCGATAAACGGCAATCCCCATATTCAAGGGCATCATGAACGATGATAAGATCTTCATTACCCTGTGGGGAAAGAATAACAATTGGAAGCAATAACATTTTGGTTGGTTGTTTCTCTACATAATGGTTGCAAGTACGTAAAAGAAAATTTTATTCTGGAAATAATGAAAAAAGAGCCAATTCAGGAGTTGGGCAAAAGGGGCGCCGTGGCGTGCCACGAAACCAATAACATTATATTCTAAGACCCTTACTTGTCCATATTCGCTCACTGTATCGAGACCCACGATGCCGAGGTCTAGATCTCCGGATAACAGTTTCCGAACGATGTCTTTAGGCCTTTGGAACCAGACTTCCAAGCCCGATAGCTGTTACAAAGCAAAATGAATAAATAAATGGTCCGGGAGGATTTAAGAAAAGCACCATTATGGAGTGACAAGAAGAATAAACAAGAACGTAAGCAGAATTCTTCAAATGGATTGATTGCTAAAAGTGAAGTTCCTTTGTCAAGTGGAGTGAAATAGTAGCAAGTACCTGTGGAATTTCTGCAACATATTGTCGAGGATTGACTTGCTTTACAGACAATTGACAATCCTGTCACGCCAGAGTAAAAAGGTGTCAAACAACTGGAAGAGTTTAGTGGCAAATGGCAATAACTTGTTTTCCCGATTCCTTGAAACAAAATAAAACAAACTTCCGGGATGCAGAAGAATGTACCTTGAGAAGTTCTAGGGTGTCGGCTGCCATCCGGCCTTTACTGGGCAACCCAAATCGAATCTCAGTTCTCTCAGACACCCTCCCGTCTGTGGTTCCGTTAAGAGTCTCAATCTGAGACTTAAAGGCGGAGCAGGTGAGCGTCGGCTTCGAACAAACGCGAACATACGAAGAACGTGAGGTTATGGAAATGAAAGGAATCGAGGAGGTCGGACATTGCTGAAAATTCGCTGTGAACGTCCACATCTCCACACTTCCAATTCTCTGGTACTGGGTCGTTCGGGCAGTCGCGGAATCGGTGCGGTTTATGTATTGAAAGTATATCCGCGTCGACGGTAAAGCTCAAACAAGCTCCCTTTCAGAGCTTTGTGGGATGAATGAAACCCTACAATTTGAAATGAAATTGAAATGAAGGGGTTCGATCAGCAGTCCTAACTTTGGCGCTTGAGGTGAAATTGATAACCAAAATAGGGAATGAGATCGAAGTCAAACTATGAGAACTATGTTGCTTCACAAATCACAATCACCTCTACTTTATTTCGCGTCGCAGCCGTTGCAATTCGCAGGCGATCTTTCGTTGTTCGGATATTATTTTTTTCTTCTCAAAGGTAGTTTCAGATATTCCCAAAAAATATACTATGCAATTTTTTTTTGTTGCCACAAGAACAAAAAAAAGAAAAAGAAAAAGAAAAAAAGGACTTCGGGGGTGGGAATCAAGCTTCACTCCATCACTTGCCAAAAAATTTTAATATATTTGTTCTATTTATTTATATATTTATGCTAGTCCTAGACTCTCCGTCTTGATTAAAATTTGTGTTTTTATGGAATCCTTTCTACCTTTTACCGTTTAACCATTACCAAAGTGGAGATCCAATCATGAGCCTGAGCCATTGGGATGATGATAATTTTCAATAAGAAGGGAAAAAAAATCAACTTTTACCCATAAAATTGGTAAATTGTATGTTTTAAAAAAAATAGACTTCGTAAATTGTATAAATTTTCAATGCAAACTTTCAATTTTATCCAATATGAAGGTATAAACTTAGTTAAGTGTTCAAATAAATGTTACAATCCACTCAATTCCCACGGTTTAAAAATAAATAAAAAACTCAACAAATTGAACCAAAAAAATCAAACTTCAAAATTAAATTTAATACAAATTTGACCCAGGGAGAATTTACAAATAAAAGGAAAAGGAACACTCTTTGTAATGTAGTTTTTTTTAAAGCTTATTAGTTTCATATCAAATATGTGTTTTACAATTTATTGGAACAACTTATTTCAATGATATATTAGATGAAAACTCTATTAAAATGTGAAAAATGCAACATTTTTAAAATCTAAGTAAAGATTGCAACAGTTATGTAGGTAAGGATTAATATTGGTAATGTTTGATATTTTAGGTAAAAACATATCTATTAACTATGCTTGGATCCGCAAGATTGCAACAACTACCAAAATTTAGATTACAATTTGATAAAATTGAAAATTTGGAGTAAAAGTGGATTTTGCTCGTTAAAATTGATTTCCTGGGTAAAGTATGGGTGGTGTGGTCGGTGCAGGGAAGGCATGGGATGGAATGCAGCAGTTAGTAAAATTTAATTTGCACGGGAAGAAAAGCATTGAAGTTTCCATCTCTTATACTTATAGAATAGAATTTATTAAGTAGGAAGATTAGGTTAAAAGGAGAAATAGTTGGGGAATTAAAATAATTATAGTTTTAAATATTCTGTCAGCGTCGTGTAGTTTCTAATCCGCTCCCAGTCTCAGTCCAAGCCCGAGTAGCGTAGTGTAGAGTCCACACATTTTCGAAATTTTAATTTAATTTTGTTAAAATTATCGATTTGATTTTGAGGGGAGAAAAATCTCTCCGCTTCTCTCTCTCTCTCTCTCTCTCTCGGCCTTCCGATCCAATCCAAGCAACGCCTGCGCCCACAGCTGTATCCAGTTCCAGTATCCCAATACCTTCCCCACAGGGGCCTCCCTTATAAGCGCCGACATTGCCACCTTCAACTTCAACTTCAACATCCTCCTCCTAATTTCCACCGCTCTTTTGATCTTTCGCTCCATCTTCACTTTCCATTTACACCCACCTCCATTTCTGTTAGTGGGTAACTACGACCTCCTGCCGGTGAACTAGCCACTTATTACTTCGTCGCGGCCCCAAACCTACTTTCTCCCGTTTCCTCGGCCATGGCGGCCGAGCCTCCGAGCTGGCACGATGGCATGTCTACCGATAACATCAAAGGCCTCATACTTGCACTTTCTTCCAGCGTCTTCATTGGTGGGAGCTTCATTGTTAAGAAGAAGGGCTTGAAGAAAGCCGGTGCCTCAGGAATCAGAGCAGGTATGCAATGTGGCTGCGGTGGAGGGTGTTCTTTTGTTTAAATTTCTCCCGAGATTCGTTTGCGTTCGATTTCTATTTTTAAATCTAAGCATCTTTTGATCGGATATGGAAACATGGGCGTCGATTTAATGTATTTTACAATATGGATTGCCGTCCAACGATCTTCTGCTATCTTCAATTTAAGTCACTGGCTCGAGTTAATAGAGATTTGCCCATGTTGATCCGCATCCAATTGGGTGGTATGGGAAATGAATATCGTTCGAGCTCGGCGACATCAGTTTTCCGTCTAAATCTTGCGAATATGAGTAATTTCTAGGGGGAATCGTTAAATCTGCTAACAACTTCCCACCATATCAACTTCCTTAAGTATCCGCCCACTCTTCTAGTTCGTTGTACTTTTTGTTATTTGCACAGTCAGTAATCAATCACGTTGTTTGGGGATTTTCTTGGTTTCTTTCAGTTTTGTTATAATTTCGCTGACTGATTCCTTACAGGAGCGGGTGGATTTACTTACTTGTACGAGCCATTGTGGTGGTTGGGCATGATAACAAGTGAGTTTTACACCTCTATGTGATTGGTCATTGATGTCTGAGATGTGAATCACAACAGTATTAATACTTTCATGTGGCTAAAATAAACGCATCAGAAGTAACTGATTTGTACTCCGAAACCCATGGAAACATTGCTTCTTGAAAGTTCCTTTGATTGTCTACTGTTTATTGTTTATAAGATATGTCAATTTTTCAGTGATAATTGGGGATTCCAAATGAGTTTCTATAACATCTTTCGTCTCCTTGATCAATAAGATTTTATGGATTTTACCACAGTTATAGAAGAACTTCAAAAGCAATCCAACCATCTACTAAATGAATTATTTAACGTTGTGCGAATTTAGTTGAAAAATGAAGTTGGATTTAGATCTGATGGATCACTATAATTTCAACAGTGATTGTTGGAGAAATTGCTAATTTTGTGGCGTATGCATTTGCACCAGCCTTACTAGTCACTCCTCTTGGAGCTCTCAGCATAATAATAAGGCATGGCTGAAGATCACTCAAACTAAATCTTCGGTTTTGTTGAATTCAATGCTAATTTTATCGTGTCTTACAGTGCCGTTCTTGCACATATCATTTTAAGGGAGAAGTTACATATTTTTGGAGTTCTTGGTTGTATTCTATGTGTGGTGGGTTCCACGGCCATTGTTCTCCATGCTCCTCGAGAGCGTGAAATAGAATCTGTGGCAGAAGTTTGGCAAATGGCAATGGAACCAGGTAAAAACATACTGCTTGGATTCAACTGCTTCAATACAATATTTTCTTTTCCTGTTTCATAGAGTTAAAAAAAGATCACAACAGTTACTCTCCCCGTGGCAGCTTTTCTCTTGTATGCAACTCTGGTCATAACCTTGGTGATTATACTTATATTCCACTTTATACCTCAATATGGCCAGACACACATTATGGTTTACATCGGAGTTTGTTCCCTATTAGGTTCTTTGTCGGTAAGTATGCTGTGTTTTTTGTAACCTGCTGATTATGTTTCATTTCCATTACATCCATTGTACATGGTTAGGAAAAAGCAAATGTTATATGCCAGGTTATGGGTGTTAAAGCTCTTGGAATTGCCATGAAGTTGACATTATCTGGAGTCAACCAGCTAATTTATCCACAAACTTGGATTTTTGCCATAATTGTAACCACATTTTTGCTTACTCAGATGAATTATCTGAACAAGGTAATTGTGCCTTTTTCTTTCTTTCTTTCTTTCTTTCTCCTTTCCTCTCCAGCTTCTCTATCTCTTTCTCCCTTTCACTGCTTCTGTCTTTGAGAGATCGATTTTCTTCATCTTCATTGTTAATCCTACAGAGTTTATATGAACTTAACAGCTAGTGAATCATCCAGCCATAGCATAGGAAATACAGTTTACAATTTGACTGATAATTTACTGCACTACCATTTTTTGCATGCAACTTTTGGCACATTCAACTTCAAATTTTGTGTACCTATTTTGATGTGATAATTTAATGTGGAAGAAGAAAATATTTACTAAAGCACCTACGATATTTGTTTACCTTTTCTTCTCCTTCTCCATTTCAGGCGCTTGATACTTTTAACACTGCTGTTGTATCTCCCATTTACTACGTGATGTTCACATCACTGACCATTTTGGCAAGTGTTATCATGTTTAAGGTATATTCATAACATGATCCCACAGTTTTTCAGCAATCAACTGGTAGTTAATACACTTGTGATGATGTACTTCTCAACGGGAACGGGTGAAAAAGAGAGCTGTGAATGTTTATTATCAGTCTTTGTCCTTGATTGATTTATGTTCTTTTATGAGCTTGTGGATCAAATATATGCATCATTTGCAACATATTTATGTGTTTTTTGACTGTCTAGAACTGCGCTCGACTCTTTACTATTGTTCATCATATGGATATGGATACCAACCCTGAAAAAAACTGCTTGTTCACTTTCAGGATTGGGATAGGCAGAGCCCAACGCAAGTTATCACAGAATTGTGTGGATTTGTGACTATTCTTTCAGGAACCTTTCTTCTTCACAAAACGAAGGACATGGTTGATGGTATGTCCTTTATATTATTCTACTCAGACGTTGGCTGGCAAATGGCAATGATATTCTGGATAAAACATGACTTATCCACTGGGTTTCAGTTGTGAATGTGGACTGTTTTTGCATGTCTCTTCTTACTTTAGAACCGGTGTTCCGTTTTCATATTATACAGGTTTATCGACATCTTCACCGATACGACTTGCCAAGCACATGGATGAGGATGGATATAACGGTTTGGAAGGTATACCTCTAAGACGACAAGAATCCATGAGGTTGCCATGAATGATATGACAAGATACTCCTCTTTTGAGCCTTCTCAATCTCAATCTCAATCTCATCATATTCTTTAAACTATTATAGAAGTGAGGGGTCTCCCATAGATTTTCTTTACCCCTTCTGTTGTACTGTTACAGCAGTTTCATTGTGCATACAAATTCTCTCCCCATATACGGACAGGATTGTAATTCTACAGCCATTTATTTACAAATAGACCAATTTGAGAGATATCAGCTTATAGATTTTGGGTTCAATGGTCATAAAAGGATACATGTTTGACAGTTTCCTCAGTCCCACTCCAGCTTCTTTTTTCTTCACTCCATTTGAATTTTGAAGCAGGAAATGAGTGTCGTTTCCAGAAGCAAGCTGAGATGTGGCGTCCCATTAAAAAAATAACTCGACATGTCGTAATTGGAAAATGTTCTAGTCTAGTGCTAATGCATTACCTTTATATTGCTGTTATTGGTTTTTAGCCACATCGGTATTGTGGCATCTATTAAATTAATTAATGCACTTATCTGTAGTGTCATTAAATATATACTATGGCAATTAGAGGTGTGAGCAGTGAGCACAGCAGGTTGGTTCGAGTCGATCATGCCCAAAATTGACATTTCAGTACAAGAAAAAAAGAATTGAAATTGTTTTTTTTAAAAAAAAAAAATCAAATACACCCCTCAAAAAAAAAAATCAAATAGATACCTCAACAGAAATTGCTTGAAACCGCTAAATAAAATCCAACTGAATTGATCGAAATTTTATAAATTTTATTTGAAAGAGACAACTTATTAATTTTCAGTTTATACTCTTGGAGTTGACAAGTATAGCGGTTCTTCTTTATTATTACTAGCAACAATTACTAGCAATAATCACGTTAAGTGCATGTGAAAGGTTTGTTTTCCAAATATATTAAAAATGATGTTAAAACTAAAATATGAATTTACGAAAATTTAAAAGGCAAAATAAGAAATATACATTCTCCTCCATAGATATATCTCTACCATTTGATTATAACACTTAACATCTAATTGATTAACTTCTCTCAACGAACATATTTATCTGAATAATTTGCTATTGTCAATAAATTTTTGAAAATTTAAATGGCAAAATAGGAAAACAAAAACCCTTATAATATGAACACTAATACAATAATCTAATATGTAAATAATTAATTTAACAAATCAAGTAATAAATATTCATGGTTAAATATTCAAGTTAGTTAATAAAGACATAAACATAAAAATAAACATGAAATAAGGAATTTAAAAGTAGTTAAGACATATACAGCAGCAATCAAGAGTCTATATTACGAAGAATACGAACATTGATAAACTAAAATAAATCATTAATATATTAATATAAAAATGTAATTTTATACTCTACCTCATCATCAATCAAATAAACTTATGAATTTTGGAATCTTTTGCGTTTCTGTGGCAAATAACGGAAATCTTTTATTGCAAGAGAAAAGCCTTCATAAATATTTTGAGAAGGAAAAAATACACAATTTTATGGATGGTGTTTTCTTTCATGTTATGTAGATATTTGTAATCACACCTATTTGGGAATGAATATATCATTTCATCAATCACACATTTTGGATTAACTTATCTATCTAAAAAAATACATCGATCTACTATATTATATATAAACAATTATCAATCTCAATCGCACACATATGTGAAGGAACACAAATAGGTATTTATTAAAAAGTGGAGGGCAAAAATGTAAGGCAAAGATTCTCGCCCCATCGAAATATAGATTTAATTTTAATATAGATTTAATTTTTATAAACTAAGTGCATTTATTTCCATTTGGATTTGATTAGTTAAAAAAACAATTTATTCGAGATTAAAGAAGAATATTTTATTTGATAAGATCTTACCCGCCCCACGCCACCACGACACGACGTTCATTTTTAACTTCGATGCGAAGCGAACTAGTTAATCTTTCTTGACCATCTTCGACTTCGACCTTGAGGGAGCTTCGATCGACTGAATTGTCGCGTTTCTGATTTTCTCTACTCTACATTTTAACGATGGAAGCTCCTGAACCATTGATTAAGGTTCTCGGAGAAAAATTGAAAAGGGCTTCTCGACTATGGCTTGATGGTTTTCTTGAGGCCTGTTGTCTTCACCGTGTTGTGATCCTCTGTCGCAGGTGCCATCTCGATTCCTCCACTTGACCCACACTTTGTTTTTCTGTTGCTGATATGATATTACTGGATTGTTACGGTTTTCCCCCCTTTGCGGCCAAGAAGCCTTCTTCAGGTGTTGCAACTTGCAATCACCGTGGAAAGAAAAGGAATTTATCTGCTTCTTCATACCATAGAATGCATTCAGTTCTTTTTACTTACTATTTTTATGATCATCATATGAAAATGAATTTCAGGTCGAAGAAGCTTTTGACCCGAACGGGCCAATGCTTTCTATTGAATGGTTTCATCTTCTTAGGAAGGTAATTCTCCTCCGCCCCCCCTCTCTCTCGTTCATTTGAATACAATCGTTATTGTTCCAGCCCGAGACATTATTTTTCGCATATGGCATTTTCTCTTGTTCCCACTTCCCCGTTTGAGATAAACATCCAATTTTCCTTTGTTGGTCGGTTTTCTGTTGTGTATCTGAATTACGCTCTTGAAGAACTTGTTGAGTACGGCTTCCCCCCCATAAGATAGTAACATGTAGTAATGAATCATAATAGGATAGAACGGCCTAGTTTATCTGTTATAGGAATATATGCACCCTTTCTATCTCCACATTGGGATGCTGTTTCATACTTCGAACTCAAACCCATATGAACTTTTTTACAAATTCTATCTAAAGGCCTTATACAATGGGGATATTATAATTATGAACTCACAATATTGCTTCCCTTAATTGATATGGAACTTTGTTTGCATCTTAACAATTTCTACAGATATTGTTCTAAAAATTTAATATGGCTCTAACAAATACTAAGTTAGGCTCTTGGGCATTGGTCCAATTAAACTGAGTCAGGAACCTACTCCTGGACTCTCTTCCTTACAGTTTCTCTCCTCTATCTCTCTCTCTAGAGCTGGTTGTATGTCTATCACATGTTCTGTCATTATGCTCAAACGGGTCCATTCTTTTACATTTATGTAGAAAATAACTGTAGTAGTTTGCTTCGTTGCTGTTGAAACTAACTTTTGACATATCATCTAGTTTTCACCAGCACTTTCCCTGTATCCTTTTATTTTTTATTTTTTTGGTTCCAAATATTAGACAGTGTACTTACGAATTAAGATTCATGCGTGCCACATAAACTTAAAAATCTTTCATGCTTTTTTTTTTTGCAGTTTATTGATCCTAAATTCAGTCGTCATCCCAACTCTACAATGGATATTACCTGATCAGCATTCAATGATTAATTCTCACCAGTTGGGTGTATTTGGTGGTACCTTAAAATTATATTCCTTCTTACGTCTTGGACTGATACACCTGTTTTATGTAAGTACGTATTTGATGCCATGATTTTTTACTTTTGGAGCTAATTAAGTAGCTGTTTCACCAGCATGCATCACAGATTGTTAAACCTTTCCTACAATCTTTGCTGTTAAAGTTAATTGTAAAAGGCCAACCACATTTAAAATTATGCGTATGAACTTCCCTTTTTGTGAGCTCAGTAATATTCTTATGGAATATATAGTTTCGGCTTGACAGGACACAATATGGTTGCAAACTATGATTATTGTACTTAACTGGATTATATATAATGATTAATGAGAACATGATTCATTAGAGAACCTTGGATAACATCTTTAGTTATTTTTGTGACAGTTTATCTAAAACTTCTTTTTTTTTTTACTTACTGATTGTTGATTTGAATATTGCTTGCAGTTGTTCTGGTTTTATCCATTGTACATTTTCAGCTTCATTCTGAGCAATATCTGGTACTTCTTTCCCTTCTATTTGCTCTAACTTTCTCACATTTGTTTTATTATTATTATTTGATAAGCAATCGAACTTTCATTGAGAGAAATGAAAAGTTATAATTTATAAAAGGGCATATAAAAAAATAGCCCGACAAGAGGAAATCCTCTAGAGAAAGGGGCTCCAATTCAAAAGAAAACTCCTAACTGATGAACGCCTTAGAAATTGATCCAAAAAAGTACTAAATCTAATAAGATTGTGAACACACTCCATGAATCTCTCTACCTTCTAAAAATTCTATTGTTTCTCTTAAGGCAAATGCCCCACTAAGTAGTCAAGAAACAGTCCTCCCACAAAAACCTTCCTTTGACCCGAAAAGGTACACAAAGCCTCCTCCATCATCATTCTACAATCCTTGTTACGAGCTGAAGCCACCCCAAAACACCCAAAAACGATCCCTTAAGTCCTGCACGAACTGTCAAGAGCACAGGATGTGGTCAAGATCCTCCGATCTCCTCCGCAAAGAACACACCGCAGCGGAAAGTGTTCTACTTCTATAAATGTGTTATCACATTTGTTTTATCTATTCTGCCTCAACTTCGGTTACAAGTTTATTATTACTTATGAACTCCTCGAGCCACATGGTTCCATACTTGAATTTTTGAATTTTATCATTTTATGATAACATTATATCTAAACAATTCGTCCACTAACTTATAAATTTAAATTTCTGGTGCAAATGCGACCCTTGTTACAACCAGAGGGAAAAAGTTCTACTTCCATTAATAGTTCAGTGTAACTATTTGTTTGGTCTGAATTTTCTAAAGAGTTTTTTAGTCCAGGTACAATGATATTGCCAGACATGGCTTTGCTGCAATGGGACAATCTGAGCCAATCGTGGTGGACCCCGTATCTTCCAATACAGCTCAAACTGAAAGATCAATCGGATTGGGGAAGTAGGTTTTCAACTTGGTCATTGATGATTTCTTAAATGTTATTTTCTGCTTGTATGATGCACTTTTTTGTTTAATACTTGTTTGACATAAAAATTTTCTCAGGGTCGTAATAGGAATAGGAGAGCAGCTATATTCTTTACTTCTGATCAACTCCTTCTTCCTCGAGGTAATAACTTTGAAATTTTATTCCCCTGATGCTGTTATATTTGTTTCATTTTATTTTATTTCATTATGTATGATTGTCTTTGTTTTATTGTGAGCATTTGTAAAATCCGAATGCTTATTTGCAGTTATATACACACAATTTCTTCTAGTGTGTCCATTTCTTAGAAATAGTCTTGTTTTCTGATACATGCAGGTCTATGCTACAGGGCTCTTGCCTTTCGTGGGAAAGGCACTCAATTTTCTGCTTCTTTCTTGGATGTATGCCTACTATTGTTTTGAGTATGTGGTGCTTTCCCTTATAATTTATGTTGTGCATCAACTATTTACTTGGTGAACTATTCAATTCAATTAATTAACTTGTTAGGTACAAGTGGAACCTTTCAGAAGTGAGTCTTGATAGAAGGCTGGACTATTTCGAGTCCAACTGGGCCTTCTTTGCTGGTTTTGGTAAGGCTCCTTGACTTGTTGATTTATTTAGTTTTAGTTGCAATAATTTGCTAGTTTTCTGTTGGTCGAGATTAGCAAGGAAATCATGCTCTTAAATAATACCAAAGCATCCCCCCTTTTTTTAATACAATATGTGAGAATGGGGGATCGAACTCACAATCTTTAGGTTGGAGATATATGCCAATTACCGTTAAGCTATGCTCGCTTTGACCCAAAGCATCTCCCTATTATATCAAGGTTGGTAGTAAGTTTTTGGTTGTTTGTCAGCGTGTTAGCTATTGAGTTAGTTTGTTTTGTTAGGACTTGGGAGAAGTACTAAGTTTGTTACTTTATGGGTTGGAATACTATAAATTCGTGGAGGGGAGGGTAAAAGGGAGAAGAGTTAAGAATTTTAACATCGAGCTTGACTCAAGGGGTTGTTTCCAAGTTCTCCCTGATTTACGTGAGATTTTATCCATATGTTGCTGTCATCTCTGTACAATTTAGGGTTTCTTTGTTCTTGGCTTGTCTCACTCCCTAAGTTAAGACAAGCACGATTATAATTTCTCAAGTGGCATGTCTTGGCTCTTTGAGGTAATATTTAACTCTTCAGCGAACAAATTTGTAATAATTGTGTGCAATGGTGTTCTGTAAGTAAACATCGAGAGATGTTCTGATGGTGTTGAAATTCTTTATCATTATGTTTTGCTTTTATTTCCTTTTTTAGAGTCCTTTTACTTTTGTGCTTGGCATAAGGCTCATATCTTTAACTATTAATTAAAGTTTGAGTTTATTTCTCTTTTCTTATCATGGTAGTGTTGCGTAGTTGTGAATTGTGACAATACATTGTAGTTCTGAGAAGTTTGAGGCATACCTGTTTAATGGCCTTTCCAGGTAGCCCTTGTGTTCTTGCTATATTTTTCTTCTCACCACTTGTGAGCTATGGAGTAATGGCTATCCTATTTCCACTGGTAAGTTGAACCATTTTCCTTCTCTCTATCTCTCTCTCTCTCTCTCTCTCTCTCTCTCTCTTCACACGCACAAACTCAATTCCATTAAAATTTGTACCAATGTTCACTTTCTGCAATATGCACTTATGTTTCGTGTGTTGCTGTTTGCAACATACGCTTGTCAGTTTGTTCTGACAGCCACGGGCTCAGTTGCGGAGAACGATATTTATTCACAAAGAACAACTTGGAAATGTGCAGGACTGGGGAGGCTTCCAATTTTCTATGCTGCTGATACATTGTCGTAAGCTATCTTCCTCACCCATAATCTATATTTGTTAAACAGAATGGGTTGCTGAGGCTAGTTTGGCAACCTTCGGATTTCTGATCCAATAATTATTTCATTATGCTCTATAGAGTAGGTGACTAAATGCAATGAGGATTTAGGAATGACGTTTAAATGTTAAATAAATGCTGAAAAAATCTCTCTGGAATTGTAATGGGGAGGGGGAAAACATCAGCCTGTTGAAAAAATGGGCAAAAGAAAGAAACTAATCTTCACGAAGATCTTAGGCAAAGGCTTATTTGGTGACGTGTTGCATATGACTTTGTTGTCTAAGTGAGAGACCTGAGAAACATTAACAAAGAGATGTTTTGAACTTTATTCGCTTGGATCTCTTTAGGCAGCCAATGTTTTTTGGCACATGTTTATTGGCCTTGCAGGATGAAGCTGTTGACTCTCTTCCCTCGTGAATCACAAGAAAAGACGCAGAAAAACAAGGAACTATAGTGAGCCCAGGAGCCTCGGGGCCAATGCATATACATTTCATAAACAGTAAACCAAAATTCACTTGCCATCTTTTACTATTGGAGTGCTTCCTGCCTTTTCATTTATTTATGAATCATGGGCTCTCAATTCTTAATATTTCTAATGGAGCAGAATCCATGTGGCTTAAGTCAGACGCCATGAGTAATTCTCCCTTATCTGTACATGAAGCAATGCTATAGGGGAAGAAAAGATGAATCATAGCCGCAGCTCGGAAGATTTGTTTGCTGTGTGAAATATCAAATAGGTAACCAATGATCGGTACATGGAATTTATTGGATGATAGATAAGAATGTGGCACGCTGAGTCATGATTTTGATTTGAAAATTTATCCACTCTTGTGCTGTAACCTTGTGTAAGTTATGTATCCTATACTAGAAAATTTGTTCCAAATCTTCTTTTCACTATAATGTGTAAAATATATAATTACTGCAACCCTTGATAGATTGAGTATGCAATCGTGCTCAATTGATTTTGATTGCGAGTATAATTAGAAGAGAAGAAAGAGGAGTTGGGCATGAACCGATTTGGTGCAGAATATATGTAAATGGGAGGACTTGGCATTGCATTTTTCCATAACCCTAATCCCTAATCCCTAATCCAATTTCTGTATTGTATTGAGTAAAGTAAGAGTAAAGGCGCGATGATGTTTGAAGCCCACGCGCCACTCTCTTTAACACCTACCAACAATTTGATTGGACCACGTAAAGCATATTTAAGACCCCAGACCCCACATGTTTTGTTAAATGTTAATGTATCCTCCAGTTGCACCCTTGTTTCTTTTTTAAATGAGAGAATGGCCAAAATAGTCTTTTGGCATGAGAATTATGTTTTCGTGTGTCTTCTTATGAGTTGATATATTCAATCGAGTCGACAGGGAAATGGAATTCATTTTGTAAAAATTGAAAGATATGGAGATTCTTTAAGATCTTTCTTTGGGGTCTCTGAACGTAGCACCGATTTTCTTGCAATATAAAAACGAATTCGAAGAAAAAGTAAGTGGGGGTGTGCACAAAATCTAAATGTTAGAGATTTATGCAAGCCAATAATGTGGGTGTGGGGACTACTGAATTGAATATGAAAATGAAATGAAATTGCCCATTTGGATTTATTCATGCATACTGTAACTGTAGCGATGACTTTTTCCCCATCTTCCTTTTCACTTCACTTCACCTCTTCTCTTCTCTTACGTTTAATACTATACATTTCAATTCTTGTTTTATGCATTGATGTGATGTGATGGAATGCTTTTTAATTGGTGGGAGGTGAATTTCATGGATAATTATTATGGTATTTCTCCAGAAATTTAGGAGAATTGGTGTTGTATTCTGTATATATCTTGTTCTTGCAGGATGCATTATATTCAATATTCACATGTGGGATTTATATCATTCCATTTCCATTCATGGAGATTATTCGAGACAACTTAACACTCACTCACATTTTCTTAATTCAAGTACGCATCTAATCTAACCCTTAAAAAAAGAAGAGAGAGAGATACGGGATGGAAAAAGGAGATGCTTTTTATGCAGTGAAGGGTCAAAAAGTGAGAGAGAGAAAGAAACAGCACAACTTAGCCAGTAGCCACAAAGAACATTTCTCTTTCCAGTTTTTTCTTTTTCCTTTTTTCTCCTTCGAATCATAGTTCCTTTTATGCTTGTTGTGTACAATAAATAACAGATCACAAATAATATAATTAAAACATTTATATAAATAGAATAGAACAGGAAATTTCCTTCCTCCTTATATACAGTGTCTCGCTCTCAATCATGTACCTACTCTTCCAACAAAACAATACAAATTAAAACCCCTCCCTCATCTCATCATC